>LPNX010988248.1:0-18430 GCA_001517045.1 Pseudotsuga menziesii
CATTTACCTAACATAGATAGACAGTCTAGGGATTCATACTTGTAACTTGAATCTCTTTTAATGGCTGAACACGCACACTCAAATAACTAGCATTAACAATTCAATTCTGGTATGACCTCCATTTTTTATGACCAAAATGCTTGGGAACTACCACGTTCCACCAAGCCACGACCCCAAACCGTTCCTGGTTTCAATCCAGATCGCCCTAAGCTGGAATCCAACATGTAAGTAGCTTAGAGCTCATAGGGTAGGATTTCCTATCTTGTATATTAGGCCTAGATCAATTCTCTTTTTTTATTTGAGGAAAATGTTATCCAAGAATTCTCTTAGGAGCAAAATATGCATAAAAATGACTCCTCCATATGATATATCAGAACCCCAAACCTTTCCTTGGCTTGATTCTTTATAGACACACTTTTTAGTCTAAGGGACAGTTCAATCAAGAAACCTTGCTTTCTTTATTTAACCCTTTTCAATTACTTTGGGTAATTATTAATATTTTAACTTAGGAACTTTCAAGTAGTTCCTAATTAGACTTTGTAGGCTTTGGACTATTTATTATATTTACATAATAAATAATAATGGATTGATATTTTCTTTCTTTCTTTAATCATTAATATTATAAATATATTTAATTCTTTATGCATACCATGTATAAAGTACATAATAATATAACATTTGTTAACATTTGTCTTTGGGAATCATTTACCATGTTCCCTAGACTTAATGACACTTCTTCATTAAGGTCAAGTAAGTAGATGGTTAAGTCTACTAGGATATGAAACTCTAAACATCCTTGCATGTTGGAGTTCCCTCGTATAACGCGGTAGTTCTTTAGTCCTTGATGAGAATATAGAAATTCAAAATTTCATTTAATCACTTATAAATAAGTATGATGATATCCATATTTTTCTCAGGTTGTTTTCCCTCAGAAGTTTATTAAATTATTTTCAGTAACCCCTAGCTCTTACCAGAGCCCATACTCAATGCTTTAACATGGAGTTACAACCTAGTGCAATTGTAGAGCTCTTCGCTCAACACTAATGCTAGGATGTACTTGTATGATACACCTAGGGATACAATGGCCAAGGATTCGATGGTCTAGAGCTTATTCTCAACACCAACATGGAAGGCTCCAAGGCTTATGCCCAACACTTCAAATTAAATTTTCATGTGTTCCAGAGCTTCCCGCTCAACACAAAGGTAAGTACTCATGTGCTCCAGAGCTTTTTGCTCAACACAAATCATCGATCACTCGTGTGCTCTAAAGCTCTATGCTGAACACAAATCATCAATTGCTCATGTGCTCCATAGCTCCTTGCTTGACATAAAGCATCAATCACTCATGTGCTCCAGAGCTTCCTGCTCAACACAAAACATCTCATGTGCTTCAGGGTCCACGCCCAACGCAAGCAAGCATATATATATATATATATATCATCAATAATTGGCTTACGCGAAATATATAAAACAAATCATCATGTTCATATGCACTGGGGTCTTTGATCCAATATATATATATATATAAATAAAACATCAAGATATAGGCACATGCCTATACGTGTTATATCTAAAATTCAGGATATTACAACTATTGAAGAAATATTTTCTTCCCCTCGAGTATGATGCACGAGCATCAAGTCAAAGTGATCTATTTTCTGATCGAGCAAACGATGTTATTTTTATTCTCCCATGTAATTTTTCTAGAAGATAGGTTTAGATTTTAATTACTTGAATTCGGTTTTGAAATAAAAGGAAATTTTCAAGTGATGGCCTCAAATATTGTAAGACGTTGATCGAGGATAAGTTAGTTGTAGATTTATTTTCTTAGGGCTTCAGATCTTTCTATTCAAATCTGAGAGGTTGACAAAACTCTATATTAAGTTTTCAAACTAATAATCAGATAGAAGATAGGATATGAGATGATTTGAGAGAGTGAGCAGTGAGTGTGTAATGTAGTATGCAGTGGTTAATGAAATGGAGAACAAAATTGCAGTTTCTATATAAATATTTGTAAATGTTTTGTTTTTCTCACCGGGGCTTCACTTGTTGACCAATATCCTATCACGTTAGTTCATATTGTGGGTTTTAAAATTATCAAAAATTGAACCAATATATTGCAAGTATTGGGCGGGATGAGGGGTTTAAGGTGGGGGTGGGTAGTGTGGTTTATAAGGATTGAGGTATAAAAATGGGTGGGGAGGAGGTTTTAAGTATTGGGAGGGGGTTTCAACAAAAAGAGTTTGGGTCAATATCTCTGGAAATTAAGGGCATTCTTTAATATCTCATGATCGCACGTGCTATGTGACATGTTCACTAAGTGAAGTCCCCGTGGTTTTTCTTTTCAATAAACAGAAGTATGCATAAATTCTCTATATCTATTGATAGAAATAATTAAAGAATTCATGAACATGGGAATGTATTCACATGATTGCAATAGAGAGGAAATTGATTGTTCCATGAATCAGTTTATCGATAACAGTTTGTGTTAAAAATCTGTGATTTAGACAAATCGACGGTTGTGGATGAATTCCGCAAGAAAAAGGTGTAGGAAAAATAATGGATCAACAAAGATAAGCTAAATATCTGTACTTGGGCTCATGTCAATGGATAAAGAAGAAACCACAGAGATCAATGGTCGAGGATGAGTTCCATAATGTGAAGTTGCAAGGTGGTTAAAGCTGCGGAAAGTTGAATTCCAGAAGAAAAGTTACAGGAGAAAAATTGTGGAAGCCCATATTTGGAAAAGTGGGAAGGAGGATCGACAATTCTCAATCCAGAATTTTATTACGGGAAGGAACGTTGCGGCTGAAAATTTGCGGAAGTACATTTTTGAAACTGAGAATTGAAAACTCGCAATCTGCAATTGCGGAAGGGAAACTGCAGAAAAGCAATTGCGGGTGGGATATTTGGGGAACCAAAGTTGCGAACGGAGATTTGTGGATGAAGAAGTATGGCAACAGATTTCCAGAAATCTATAGTGCAGAAATAACCTTGCAGGATTGAGCTTGCAGAAGAAGATTTAATTAGTGAAGTTTGTTGATTAGGATCAATTTTATGTTTGCTAATTCTTACCTAACATAAACTAACAATTTAATCATAATCAATAAGCATAATAGAAGAGACATATAGTTGATTTGATTTCATCCCATTGCAAGGTGATAGCTAAAGATGGATGGTTTAAGAGGGATGGTTGTGAAACGTTTATAACCAAAGAAAAACTGAAATCCATGATTCAATTTGAACTTGACTTTCCCATAGATTTTTCCAAATATTGCACTTGCACCACTTGACTAGAACAAGTTAAGCTAAACGGTACACTCTCCATTTGTTTGTTGGATAAACTTATCATATATGAGCTATTATGATTCTAATTTTTAGCCAATGAAAACATGTCCAACAAGTCTTACTGATTCATTATTCTATCTTTTCCTAATGAATATGGCATATAACATATGTTCAACAATGACCTGAAACCTAGACTTAGCTATTACAGATAAATTATTGGAAAAATTTAATCATCAACCAAAATAAAAAGTTAAATAGAGTGGCATTATTGATTTCTATATTACAACACATTCTATAATACACTATAATATCGAGTGTTGAAAATAGACCATAACTTAAGATGTGAAAGGCCCCAACATTTTTAGTAAAAAATATTCCTATATGATCCCCAAAATAAGGGTGTCATGATTTCTACTTTTTCATTTCAATTATCTTAGTGGTTATGTGGTTTTATTACTCTTCGACGTGTAATATAGTCTACTCACGAGCATTAAAAATATTTTACATAAATATGTTATCGATAGTAATTTGGTTGAATCAAGATTTTCTGCACAGAAATGTGGCAAGGAACTTCTTTTGGATGACTTTCTTTTATTCCAATGGAAACCCTAACGCATCAACAAAAGTAATTGCTACTAAAAACAATTCTGTCAAAACTACAAATACTACTAAAAGTATGGATTTGTCCTTCAAAACTACAAATATAAATTGGCATATGGATGATACAAGAAATGAATATCATTTTAGAGAGAGATGTAAAATTTTTTAAAAGTTTAAATAATTTGTGTGTGTGTGTGTGTGTGTGTGTTTTTCATTGTTACGTCGTAGACTCCCATATTTTTAGAATTGGAATTTCAAGTATCAATGTTTTCTAAATCATACAAAATAAACAAGAATTAATGATACAAAACAACTGCACAAAAGTAGAACAAAGTGAGGAAAACTAATAAACCAGACTTTTGTTTTCTGAAACTCAATCAAGCCACCCTATATATTTAAAGGACAAAGTGATTATAAAGGAGTTCAAGCTAAGCCTTCACACCCCAATGTCTCATGACAAATTAAATAAATCAAAAAATTGTCCCTCATTATTAGCATCATCCAGAAGCAATGGATATGACATAAACCTTCAAGGTGAGTGGATCATCATCAACATATTTACTCACTTTCTTATTACACATCCTAGTAATACTTCAATAATGAGAATTCTCTAATATAGTTAAATTGAGCCAAATTTTTACTCTTAAATACCATCCTCAAATGAGAGAAAGTATCTATTGGATTTCATTGAGAAATGCATTATACAACAATAAATAGACGTTTTTTCCTTAATATTAAAATCAACATTATTGATATTAACTCATAATACTAGCACAACTATTATTATTAGAGTAGTTGATATACATCAACATCATTATTAAAAGTAGTGGAAAATGGTTCCTAGTATGGTATATCAACCACTAAGAATGTAGTTGTGTTAATATTTAACTAAGAGGGATACAAGGTTGCACCATTTGTTACTATAAAGAAAAGAACTTATGCAATACATATAAACACCCACACTTGAAAGCCACTATCTCTTTCATGCATTTGGTCATATAAATTGAACCCTTGGATTTATTGTTTGGATACCTTTTTGTTAACAAAAAAGCTTTGGAAGCTTATTCAAGGAAGGTGTTTATGTTGTGTAGAACTATCCTCCATGTCATTGAATAAACTGTCCATTTACATCCCTATTTATTCATCAACAACATGTTTGGAGAAACTGTACAAGGTGTGTGTATGAACTACTATCTCGTGTATTGGAGGCTTAACCTTGTTCTAGGTTTAAGTGCTCACTTAGAGGTGAGTGCTCTTATAGGGTTTCTCCAAGGAAATGACCCAATAAGGGTGCAAATTTTTAACATAACTAGTGGATGTAATATACCACAACTTGACTAATTATTTTACCTACTTTAAAATTCAGATTATGTTTTGGAATAGAAATATGTTATGTTTGAACTAACAAGCATGGAAGAATGTTCTTGACACTTGTCCTTGGTTAAGGATGATTGTAAGAGAAATTTTCAGGATAATATTTATGACAAAAAATAGTAGATGGGTGGCCATGAATAGATATTTCTATGACTCGATGAGTAGGAAACACAGTCTTACTATCTAGAGAGAGAGAGATTACAAGTGTCATGAGACAAAAATCTTGTATTAACACCGAAAAATATAGAGGTGAATCCATGGCTACGAATTTTCCAATGAGAGGGAAATAATTTTGATGTAATAGCTAGGAAACCATTATATATATGAGAATAGTATTGTTGTGTGAGTACTTGAAAGTTCCAAACAACTTTGTTAAGAATTATGTGAGTGAACTAAGTTCGATATTGTTGTTAAGAGTTTTGTAGCTGAACTAAGATGGACCCTTGTTGAGATGTTTGTCCTTATGAAATCATAGTATAATGTTGGGGGTTACATAAAGAAGTATGTTTTGACTTCTCATAATGTACGACTAGGATTTATGTGGTAATCCCCACTTTTGTTCAATGATTGTTGTATACTAGCTAAACATTATTATAATGTGTTTCATAACACTTCATTTTTGTAAATGTTTTATTTTTCATTCATTATTGTTACATTTTATTTATTGTGTTTTATCTTAGTTGTTATTTATTTTTTGGTTATTTATTCATAAAGAATTCATTTGTTCCTACTCATGGATTACTATCCCAAATAAATTCTATTTATTTAATTTCTATAAATTAGTTTTGTTACTCTTTAATAATGCATATTATTGGTACTGTTAAGAGATGGAGGAAGCTAATGAGCATCTCGTTTGACACATTAGATGGCATACAAAACAAAAAATAGGCTTCGATCAATTTACATGGATATTTTGTGATACTTGGCACCATAAATCTTTCTTTGAATAAGAAAGATGAAATGTAGGATTTTGAATCATGTTTTCGAATATATAAATTTCTTATTTTAAAAATGTCCATAATCTCAAGTTTGATCTCTTCCTACATGTAATTTTTTATTTTGTTTCAAATAATAAAGTATGTGTATCTGTCGGTGTATCCTTTGAATTTATAAATGATCAAATCAACGTTCAAAAATTGGTAGAGAAATAGAGAACAAATAATACTAGTGCAACACTATTTTTCCAAAATAATATTATTAATTTATAATTTGTTTTATTATCTAAGTGATCAAACCTTGAAGAAAGTACACCAAGTGTGGGTGATAACAAACAATATTTGTACCACAATCACCATATCATATTGCGCAAAGGAACCACATTACACAATTCTTCTCCAAAACCGAAGACTGCATAGTTTTTTTATAGTATGCAGAGGTTGATATCTAGTAGTGCAAAAGACAATTGTTTTTTTTTAATTCTTGAGAGACAAAAAAGTTATGGAAGAAACACTAACAATGTGTTTTTTAAGTTAAGGAGTACTAAGAAAAGGAAAATAGAAAAAAAGTAGAAAAATATATTATTTTTAAGAACAACTTAGATATTTGGAATCCATTAAAAAATGTTATCTTAGTCTAGAACTTCATAAAAAATGAATGTGTGTAGCATATTTTGGGTGTCAGAAATGACCCTTTTTGCTCACCTCTTTCCTTATTGTTTTTCCTTGTTTTACCTTATTAATGTACCCAAGTTGTTATGTTCCCTAAGAGAAAGCATGTTATCAAGTAAGAATAACTTATTATTCCTTTCTTTTATTAATGCTTAAAGTTTGCATGTGATTATGAATTTTGCTAGCTAATTAAGTCAACTTGTGATGAATTTATGGAAGCAACCGAGACAACAAGGAATTCAGGCGTATCGAATTGTTGATACACATACATCAAGTATTCCATGGAAAAATGTTACACCTTCCACACACTCTAGTTCATATATTTTCGGAAGCAAATTGATTTATTTTCCATGTGGCCATCTAAAACTAATGTGGTGCTAGTTCAATTGATATCATTGAGAGAAATAAGATTTATGAAACAGATTTCATCTTAATGTAATTATGAAGGAAACTATTTATGTTCATATAAGTCATGATTCAAAAGCTTGAAGATATTTGATCTTCATGGTTGCTTGAATTAAGAGTACCTGAACTATCCATCCTAGTATTTAGAGGAAGACATGATGGTTCACAAGGTTAGTCCTATTTTCGAAGGAAAGTTGTAAAAGTGGTGGAAGGATTATGTACCTCAACACACATTTTATTAATGAAAGTGGTTGTATTTCCTTAATATAATATGTACTGATTTTTTATAGTGTTTAGCGACATATCTATTATAAGGCAAGGGCCCACCTTCTCTCAGAGTTGTCCAATTAATTGTAGCTTATTACTTCATTTATTTTTTATTGAGTGGAATTGCAATTAGATTTCCTTTTGAGTTGTTGAAACAATGTGAGGATTAAGTGTGGAATTATTTTATTACAACCTTTTTGTTTTGTTGAAGTAGTTTATTGAATAATGCATAGTTTCTTTCTGCAAGTGTGTGATTGATTATTGTTGTTACATATGTGCTCTGTTGTTGTGTGTTCTCATTAATTATTTCCTTTTAGATCTATTGAACTTGTAGATTGCATGTGAATTTATAGAATAGGAATTTTATTTCCATTATGATTTAATACTGCAATTGTAGATTGGGTATTTATTATGGTGATAATTGAGGATTTAAATTATTGCAAAATATATTTAACTCTTTCATTTTTAACATGGTCTTTTCCAAAATTGATATAGTCGAAGGATTGAGAACTCTTTGATCTTTCGGAAATTGAATTAGTATTTGAAGTTCGATTGAGCAATGAAGCCGAGGATGTACTTAATGAGCACAAAGATTGGGTAATTTTTAGTTGATTGATGATTTAATGAATTCTTATGCATAGATTTTGTTAGATTACCTTTGAAATAACCAAAATTCCTTGGGTTAACAACCAATATTGAGCACTATATTTTTTAATTAATAGGAAATTATACTGACCGACATTTTGGCATCGTTGTCAAGGAAGGTAGTCGTTGGACATAGATTGTAGCTGATTATTTTGTGTTTGAGTTGTTTATTTTTCTTGGTTTTTGAATATGTAGGGATGATAAGACGCACTGAAAAGTTTTGCGTCCTTTGACAAACTGAATAAGTTCCTTTTGCAAAAACAAGAAATTATTATTTAAGATTGCATGAATACAAAAATAAAACAACATGGAATCCCCAAAAGCACTAACTTTGCAGGTGGAAGAGGTCGTGGTAATAATCCTAGTTTAGGTAGGGAAACATTTATTGATGAACTAATTGCTTGGGGTGACTCCTCTACTGGAACCCTATTTCAAAGATCATCTTCGGGAAGGGGAAGTTATATTCTCCCTAGGCTTGAATCATCAGTATCAATCATAGAGAAGATAATAGAATTTTCAACCCATACCTCTAAGAAGTGACCTCCAGAAGATAAGGGGACTGTTGTGGACGTAAGGAATCCCAAGCAATTTTTTCGAATTAAAAGGCAGGAAGTAACTAAGAAGGATTGGTTGGATTATCGACAGAGACTATAAGAGGACATAAGGAGAGAATAGATGAAGAATGAGGGAAACATGAATAACAAAGAGAACAAAGAACATCAAAGGAATGTTAATGATCATGAAGAGGATACAACAAACAATGGTAATGATCATCATGGATAGATTGTTGCTACACTTTAATTCCCCATTTGACAGACGACCGGGGTGGATCAAATAAAGAACAGTTAACCCTCCATATTACCCAATTTTCATTGTAAATATAATGAAAATCCAGATGGGTTTCTCTTTGAATTCAACATTCTCTACCAAAGTTATGAATATAACACTAGTGAATAGAAGTTAAAATAATTTCCTGCTACTCTAAAGGGGAATTACCTACACCGGTTTATGAGTTTGGGTGGTGATATTGTTACAAGATGGGACCAAATGAAATGAATATTCATTGATAAATATGAGGATTATTGTAGAACCAAGGATAGGAGGGTAGAGTTGTTTGAAATGGTTCAAAAAGAGTATGAGTGTTTGAAAGAATTTGTAGAAAGGATTCTATACAATTTAAACAGATATGGTCATGTTGATATTCAAAGGGATGTTCTCAAAATCATCTTATTGCGAGGAATTAGAGAATACTTTATGGATATTCTTAATCTACTAGGAAGGGAGGATATCTCAAGGGAATATTTTGATCATATTGTGGATTGGTGTCGAAGATACTCTAGAGGCTCTTCTAAAACTAGCATAAGAGACTGAGATGTCATTATAAGAGCACAAAATTCAGTGTAAAAAACATAAATAATAACAATAATTAAATAAATATAAACAATTATTAAATTAAAAGTCAATTAAGGGACATGTCTCTTGGTGAACAGTCACCAAGAAGGCCTATTAATATGGATTTCATTATCAATGTAAATCATAAATTTATTTATCAATTATCCAATATGTGGGTTATTTAAGAAATGATGGGTTTATTCCAAATTATTTGAGAATTTATTAATAAAGATATTACAATTATCCCATGGTGGAGCTACATGAGAAGAAATAAGTAATCTTCTCAAAAATTTCAAAATGGATATGATGAGCTCTATTTCCTCACAATTGGATGTTTTAAAAGAAAAGCAGAGATAGGTCATGGAAGACTTGGAATTGGATATATTTTGCACAAAATGCAGAAATAAAAAGATCCATTAAGAGAATGTCATCCTGATAAGGTCGAGGTATGCAGTGTATGTGATTTGGATCACAATACCAAGGATTTTCTCGTGTTGCCAAAGGTTAAGGAAATATTTCAGGAATGGACGTGGAGTAAGCTTACTTCATTTCATAGAAGAAACTATGACAACCTCACGTTCCACGTATGAATAATAAGTTCCCTCCTCCATATTGCTGTCCCAATACTCAGTGGAATCCATCCACTCGACCTACAATGCAATATCCCACACTATGGATGTCATGGTCACCTCATCCAAACTAGCCAACTCATTGCCCCCCAAGTTGGAGAAATCCTTACCCAAGGAATCAATTCACTCACACACAATTTCGACAACCACGACTGTAACTCCTTGCTAACACTGCACCAGCCAATGTATCACTATGCCCTCAGTTGTATGCTCAACATAATATTGACCCCAACAATAAGATAGTGTAACAAGTTGAAACATTAAACGTGTTATCTTACTTTGTCACTCATATCCCATGTAATGACTTACATGTACGATTTGGGAGGGAAGTAGAACCTATTGTCATTAAGGATATTCCAACCCATGTGACTGAAGAAGGAACAAATAATCAGGTGGAAATCCCAATATGTACAACAATATCCATTCTTGAGGATGTTGAAACATCTAATGAAACACTGAGTGAGACACACATTAAGAATAACCATATACAATGTTTTGGAAATCCACCATACTTTGAGCGATTATCCTTACAGGGAGCATAAGAGCAGCCATGTTTTGAACTTATAGATGAATTGAAAAATATTCATGTTAAGATCCCACTATTACCACCCCTCCATGATGTACCCATTTATGCTAAAAATGTTAGGGACCTGTGTGTGAAGAAACCAATAAGGAATCCTAGTGATCCTCTTATAGTTCATGCAGTTGGGAAATTGTCTGAATTAATGATTTAGGAAAAATTCCTTTGGCCAAATATGATGATCTAGGAAATCCCACTATTACATTGTATATTGGGTCCACTGAGAGCCCCAATTATTTAGTTGATTTGGTTACAACAATAAATGTGAGGACTATTGAGACTGTGAAAAATTGGGACACATTAAACTCAAACCAACCCCCACGGTATTAGAATTGGATGATAGATCCACAATTAGAACTAAGGGGATTTTGGATGACTTGGTAGTCTCTATTGATTCATGGGAATATCTCATGGAATTTCTTGTTTTATGACCTAAATATCAGTCGGAAGGGAATCCACTCATTTTTGGAAGACCGTGGTTGGCCACTACAGATGCATATATTAGTCATAGATCATGATCTATGACCATATCCGATGGACTGACATGAAAAGTGTGACCCTTTACCATCCTATTAAACCAAGTTTAGATGTTGAAACTCCATTGTGGGTAGACTTGGAAGTAGAAGAAAGTACTCAGGCTCTTCTAACTATAGGAAGGGCCTTGACTTTTAAAATTGAAAACGAAGATGATACTATTAGAAATTTCATTAATGAGCCAATGGCGGCTACCCAACGTGCATATCATATTATAGAATGTAACATGAGTAAACTTGAGAAAGAAGAACTTACAGAGGATTTTTAGTTAAAAATGTTGAAAATGTTCCCATATTGAGAATTTGAAGAGTGCCCCAATAGGGATTGAGACTGGAAGAACCTAGAATGTTAATCCCAATCTAGCACCTGATGAGTTGGAACATTTGACAATACTGCTGGAAATACATAAGGGGGCCTTTGTGTAGGAATACACAGACATACTCACTTGTTCTTCAGCACTAAAAAGGGTCATATGATGATGAAAAAAGGTATAGTTCTTGGTAATTTCATATCTATTGCGAGAATACAAGTGGACCTTGCAAAAAATAAAGGTAATTCTAAACATCCTTATTCCTCAAACAAAAAAAGAGGTACAGTGTTTTCTTGGACATGTTGGTTATTATATATGCTTTATTGAAAAAAAATCCAAGCTATCATCCCCTATATTTACCTTACTAATGAAGGATGATGAATTCAATTGGACAAATGCATGTCAGATAGCACTTGCAAGAATTGAAGAAAAGGTTATCCACAATACCCATCGTGCGTGGGCCTAATTGGGCCTTACCTTTCCTCATCTTTTCAAATGCTTCAGATACTGCTATTAGGGTTGTGGTCGGACAACATGAAAACCACAATTTGTATTCTATGTACTATATCAGTAAGAAAATGGCTCTTGCTGAACTCAATTACAAGGTAACTAAAAAAGAATTCCTTTTTGTCATTTACTCCATCAAAAAATTTAGGCACTATATTACCAGGTACCCTACTTGTGCATATAGATCACTCGGCCATTGGATATTTAAAGAATAAAGCTATTACTAATGCTCAAGTGACTATGTGGTTGATTTTACTACAAGAGTTTCATATTACTATAATTAATAAACCACGAAAATAAAATGTTGTTATTGATTTTATTTCTTGATTAACTAATAATGATGATAATTTAAAATATGTCGTGCAAGATGATCCAAGGAAATTTTTTACAGTATTGGCATTAATATCACCCTCCCAATTTTTTAGTATTTTTGCTATATTTTTTCAAAAAAAAAGCTGAAAGTATGACAAAACCTTTACTCATGAGTATAAATAACTATGAATTGGATGTATTTGATCCTCTAATTGGATGGAGGCTTACCAACAGTATTAAGTCATGTGATAAGGGATTCCTTCATCAATCGATTTGACAATAAAAAGTGGTCCACCTCCTAGTGATGACAACTTGTCACGATAAGCGGAAAGGTACGAATTTTAACCATGAGTACGACTAGGAATAAATTGTAAAACGTAAATATGATTATAGTCTATTTCCCTATTCTTGTCAACAATTTTTAGCCAATATTTCCAATCGAAGCAATACATCACCACCTTTTCCCATATTTATTTATTGTCACCATATTTCCTAATCCATGCAATAATTGTCCACATGATCCCATTCCATGATTACACTAGCTTTACAAAAATAGCCAACAAACTCCCCACTGTTCATTATTGTCTTTTCATACTATAGTTTCAGCATCCAAATTGGGAAATTTATGTTTCTTGCTAGAAGATTACCAAGGAAAGACATTATGGGGGGTTCTATAGTCCGATATGAACTTGCAATAATGGATGCTATACGTTAGAATATAGAGGTATTTAGGATTTTTGAAGAAGCAGGTTGGATGACATATTTAGAAAGACTAAATGGGTTTAATGGAGGAATGACATTATAGTTTTCCCTAAATTTGGAAGGATACGATTATGAGGTTGGTGGACTAAGAGTTGAAGTCATTGAACATATATTAGAAAAGGTGATAGGATTTTCTAGGATCAAGAAGATATGGTTCAATCGGAAGGCTCAAAACCTAAAATAAAAAGAATATTTCCTTGTAGAAGGAGAAAATGTTTAATACAAGGGGCGAGGAACAACCATAAAAACTCTTCCCCATGGGACCAGGTTTTGGTATTTTTGAAGAATTATGTCACCTATGAAGGTAGGTACTGAATCATTTATTCATTGAGTTAAGACACCTGTAGTAGGGATAATTTGTTTCTAGGACTGTGGTAGACTAAGTGGCCATGGAAGAAAGTTACAATGAAAATGAGGAGGAAGATGAACAGATCATGTTAGATATAGCTGGGGGGAGAAGGGATAGGGAATCTGGAGAAGTAGAAAATAATGAAGAAAGGTATTTGGAGGAATTTGTGACTTCAAAATAACTACAAAACATTTACCCCTGGGATCATGTTTGAATATCAGTCCAACAGACATGAGCTAATGTAGAAGAAATGAGGGAGGGTACTAAAAATCAGAGAAGAACAATTTGAGAGATTGATTCTCCTGCTAACCTAGGGGAAGCTAGTGAGTCAAGGGTGGAATTATCACAAAAGGATGACTCCCTTTTTTTTGTGACAGCGAATGTTGAAATAATTACAAAGGTTTTCAATCCCCATGTGCCACAAAGGAATAAGAGGAAATTGTGGACCCAAAATCAACCACCCATTCCATTAACAAGAATGAGGATCCAAACTTATTTTGCAGTAGAGGCAACACAAATGACGTAGGAAGATATTGAGATTCCTATCCTAAAACCACGATAACTCATTGAAGCACAAGAACCAGGGGATAACCCATATTTAAATCCAAGACTTGTCAACCCACAAGAACCTACTGCAACAAAAGGAGAAATTCAAGTGGAAAATTTACTCTTGGAGAATGACCTACTGAAACACGAGGTACGGGTGCTTAAGGGAGAACTGGAAGGGTTCATAGATTTATCACATTAGCATAAATGACTAATCACATGGTGTATCTACCTTTTGTTTCAGGAAATATTGAGCATGATGATTTGATGTGCCCAAAATGTGGCGACATCTTCAAAAATGTGAGATATAAGGTCGCTCTCATGGAATTTTTAGCCTAGACACTTTGACAATTAAGGAAAGAAAAGAATGGGATGACACCAACAGAATTAGTGGAAGATGATGTGCAGACTTAGAACGTGGGTATATCCTTCTTGACCATGGATAATTAGGATCCACTAGGTCAAGAATCAACTACTAAAAGATAAGAACCAATTGTTGAAACACATGAAAAAGCTACTGAAACAAAAGAACTAGCTCATGAAACATAGGAACCGACTATTGAAACACAAGAACCAGCTACTAAGACACGTGAATGTTGAAACATAAAACTTGGATACCAAAAATATAGATCTAGCAACTCAGGACAAACCTCAACCAAGGGAAAATGATGATAAGTACATGATTCAGGAATCCCTATAGATTATTGACTTGGATGTAGAGGATGAAAAGGTTCAAGAGGAGGAAGAAGACATTTCGTTGTTGAAATTTGAATTAAAAAAATGGAAGTATCAAGCTACCTTGTGTGAGTATGGGATGATTCCCCTTCATTTACATAGAAATAAAATTAAAGAGCTCAGGGAGAGATGGGTCGAGGAACTGACTTTTCAAATGCTTCACTGGAAAAATTTGAAAGAAGAATTGAAGGAATTAAGAAAACTTACGTCTATGAAGAAGGAGAAAAGCAAATGTATAATCTAATTCATGAATTATTAAGTTGTAGAGACCCATCACCATATTACTCAGTTTTCCTTTATGAAAAAATAACTCTATTTAAGATAAAATCTCTTATGGAAGGGATACCTTACCAGTTCATTACATATTCTCATTTTTTGGCTGGTTTTGTTCAAACTCATTTCCCTGAGCAAAATTTCCTCTGCGAATTGTACTTATAGTAATTGGAATGCCACTTGGAATGTTCATCCAATCCTTTTCCTCACATAGGAGATATACATATGAGGTCATTCATCGCATTCATTGCCAATTATATGAACTAGTGGAATTCCTCTTAAACTACTTGAAGGAATGAGGATACTTCTACCCTCTGGATTCGAGGTGAACCATGGTCCCTTGAGGCTATAATTGTATATCTACACTCCCTATGTCAAATAATGAAATAAAAACACTCCAGTAAGATTGCATATCTACCTATGTAAAAATTATATCACAACAAGAACCCTATGGAATAGAAGGAAGCAAGAGTAGGTGGGAAGCTTCTTCAAAGTCCATAAGAACAAGAGTGTCGTATTGTTTTGGAAATTTCAAATATATGATTTGTATAAAGTTTATGAGTAAGTTAATTGTATTCATAAATGTGGGTTGAGCTGTCTCGGAATAAGGTTTATATTCACACTTATATGGTTGCACAAGAAGAAATACAGGAGTGTATATAAGTTGACCAAGAAGGAAGGGAAGACATGTTAGGAAATTTTAGTTGCTTTCAAGGGTATGTAAAATTGAGAGAGAATATTGAATCTTCCTTCAACCTCATCCACTTCCACAAGAAAACATTCAATTTGGATTCAAATTCACAGGAAGTTGTTGCATGAGGACATGCAACTTGACAGTTGGGGTGAGCTGTTAGGTGCCAAAAATGCCCCTTTTTGATCGTCTATTTCTTGATTCTTGTTCTATGTTTTTCATTCTTAATGTAACCAAGTCGCTATGTTTTCTAAGAAAAAGGATTTTGTCAAGCAGGTCTAATCTATTATTGCTTTGTTTTATTAATGCCTAAATTTTTCCCGTGATTATGAATTTTGCTTACTAATTAAGATGACTTTTGATGAACTTATGGAAGAAACTGAAACCACAAGGAATATTGATGTATCGGATTTTTTTATACACATAGATCAAGTAGTCAATTGAAAGATGTTACACTCTCTAGGGATTTGGTATAGGTATTTTTGGAAGCATCTTGAGTTATTTTTCATGCAGCCAGTTGAAACTCATGTGGTGCTAGCTCAGTTTAGATCATTGAGAGCATTAATGTTTATGAAACATATATTCCATCTTAATGTAATAATGAAGGATTTTGTTTTGTTTATGGAAGTGGTGACTCAATAGCCTGAATATCTTCGATATTCATGGCTTTCTCAACTAAGATGACCTGAATTGTCAGCCCAATATTTATAGGAAGACAGGATGGTTCACAAGGTTAGGCTTATTTTCGAAGGAAAGTTGTAACAATAGTCTAAATATTATGTACTTAAGAACTCATTTTTGTTAAATAAGTGGCAATATTTCCTTAATATACTATGTAGTAATTTTTTTATAGTGTCTAGCGACATCTTTGTTAAAAGGAAAGGTCCCACCTTCTCTAAAAGTTCTCGAGTTAATTGTAGTTGCTTAGTTCTTTTATTTTATTTTGTGTGAAATTGAAATTAGATTTCCTTTTGATTTCTTGAAATAGTGTGAGTATTAAGTGTGGGACTCTTTTATTACAACCTTTTTTGTTTGTTGAAACAGTTGATTGAATAATGCATAGTTTATTTTTGCAAGTGTGCGATTGATTATTGTTGTTACATCTATGCTCTGCTACTGCGTTTTCTCATTAATTATTTCCTTTTAGAGCTGCTAAATTGGTAGATTGCATGTGAATTTATAGAATCAAAAGTTGATTTCCTCTATGATTGAATATTGAAATTGTAGATTGGGTCTTCTTATGGTGATAGTTCACGATTTAAATTCTTGTAAAAGAAATTTAACTCTTTTATTTTTAACATGGTCATTTCTAGAATTGTCATAGTAAAAGGAATGATAGCTCTTTGATCTTTCGGTAGTTGAATTAGTATTTGAAGTTGGATTGAGCAGTGAAGCAAGGAATATACTTAATGATTAGGAAGATTGGATAAATTTTATTTGATTGATCAGTTAATGAATGTTTATGCATATATTTCACTTAATTACCATTGAGATAACCAGACTTCCCTTTTTTGACAATCAATATTGAGCACTATGTTTATTAATTAATAAGAAACTATATTGACCAACAACATACTGTAATGAGTGGTAAAACACATGCAAATTTATAAAATGGGTGATATGCCAAATTAGCTACAGTTTACCATATTAAATAGCACAGGTTCGCTTAAGCTGAATCTAACTTTGAAGTAGACACATAAGAAGAGGGATGACATCCTAACACATGACAAGGTTTGAATTTAGTGGTAAGAAATGTGAGCATGTTTCTTTTAATTTTAAGTTTTCCTTTCCCACATATCCGGTTGCCATGAAAACCAAAACATATGTGTGTTTTATCTCTACAAAACATGTACACATTTTATCTCTACAAAACACGTGGATATTTTGTAGAGATAAAATGTGTACTCATTTTTGAAAAAATCGCATTTACCTTATGGGAAAGGGGAAGGAGGAACACATTATACAACCTGATGAGAACTATATGCTCACAAGGAGAAATCTAACCCTCAAAATTTGTTTTATTGTCTCTAAAACACTAAAATCAAGCTTCAACTTGAAAAGTGATCCTACTAGTAGCATCCTTTTTGTTTCAAGGTTAAAAATATAAAAATTTTCTTAAAAAATCATATTGTTGCTAACAATAGCCTTCAAATCAACCATTCAATAGAAACTAATGCTACTAGAAGCACATTGGTTTTTTCAAATTCAAAAAGTATAACTTGTTTGAAAGTATGGACTTAACAATAAGTTTTGTGTGAAGAAAAATATTACAGTCAACCTCTAAAATGAAATGTAGTGCAAACATTGCAGTGTTTTTCAAACCACGACCTTGAAAAATAAAGTGTCCCGCCTTTGTGGCCATCATTTCCCCCTCCCCATTTTTTAATTTTTTTTATAATTTTTTTTAAACTTGTATATAAAATAAAATAAAATCTAAATAAAAAAAATACTAAATAATTAAACTTTATTAAAAAAATAAAAATATTAGAAATTTTTATTAAAAAATATACAATTTTATTAAAAAATTAAAAAGAGAAACATATTAAAAAGTCCTAAAAAAATTATAAATCTTAAAAAAACATTTAAAAACAATTAAAATTAAAAAAATTAAAATAAAGAACTAT
>LPNX010988248.1:18686-65794 GCA_001517045.1 Pseudotsuga menziesii
CCAACCTCCTTCCCCTCCCCGTTTCTCCACTTTTCCTGCCATCGCCGCCCCTTCCCCCCTCCTTCCCAACCCGTGGGTGGCGATCGAGCCACAATTCGATGTCGAGCATCAAGTCGTTTATCGATTGTTGTAGCACAGGGATCCCCAACGCTCTCATTGAGCAACGAATTGATTTTGGGCATCAACTCTTTGCTCGATGGGGGCATCGAGCCATTTCTCAATGGGGGCATCGATACATTGCTCAATGGGCACGGTGCGAAGCCTTGCATGACACCCACGAGCAACGAATCAATGCCCAACATCGAGCTATGGATCGATGCTTGCTCATGGGGTAGGGAGGAGTGGGGAAGGGTCGAAGACAGAGAGTGAACGGGGGCAACTGGGAGGGGGAGGAGGTGGGGGAGGGGAGGGGAGGGGAGGGATGAGGGAGGGGTGAGGGAATGGAGGGGAGGGACAGGGAAGGCCGATGGCATAGTAGGGAAAGGGGTGAGGTGGAAAGGGGATGGGAGAGGGGATGCGGTAGCCAGCGATCGAAAGGGGGAGAGGTTGGGGTGGTAGCGAGCAGAGGGGATGAGCAAGTGCGATAGGTAGGTTTTTGGTTTGGTTTTTAATTTTTATTTTTTTTTGTTTTTAATTTTTAATTGTTTTTTTCTTAATTGGTTTATTTTTATATTTGTTTTTTAACAAATATTTTTAAAAAAATAAGATATTTAAAAAAAACATATATTATTTGGAGTTCTAAAAGTAAATATATCGCGGATTTAAAATCATCAATTTTTCATAATTTCAGTGATGGTCGTGGAAATTGCGGAGTGAAAATGTTTTGACTGGGTGCCTAGATTTCTATTCCAATTTTTTGGTAGAAGCATAGTGGTTGTTACAGTTCCAAACAAAGTTTATAATATTGATTCTGAGCAATATAGGTTGGGTTATGCTCATTTTAAAAATTTTCCTCTCAAAACCCTAGCTCTAATTACAGGTTTTTTTGGGCATTGGGTGGAATTTTCACCACATTTTTTTTGGAACTGTAATTATTGCAGTATTTCTTCTTCTTGCAGCGATATTATTCATTCAGATTAGGGATTAAACTCTATCTATTTAACTGTGGGAAGTACTTGGGCATATCCCTAAAACTCATTGTGAGGAGTACCACAGGAACCGTGAAGTAGCTGGCCATTGAGAAGAAAACCAAAGAGTTGTCAATTGTGGCCAAGTAATTAGCAGTTTTACCTACACCGTGGAGTGAGGGGTACTGTCCCAATATGCAAGCCGTTAGATAGCCTTGGTGGCTGAGTGACTCTCATGAACATTTTGGAATTTGAACATACCTGGGTCCATATCTATTTCCACTTGGTAAAGCACATTTTTCTGGAGCTTCCACATCATATCTAGCAAAAAAAAAATTCAAAAAAATACAAATAAAATAAAATATGATTTTTGCCATATCTTCTTTGTTTTAGCTCTATTTCTCTTGAAAATTCACTGTAACCCCCGTCATTCCATTCTACATATTTCATTCATTGAGGACCCTATCCCAAGTTCCACTTCCCGAAGCTTGAAATTCCACAGTTGTTTATGTTGTACGGTTTGTCATAACTTCTTCAATTCTCACCCAATCGCCTTCAAAATTTGGCCACAGTGTTTGTTTCCGAATTCTGCTTCATTGTCCCTCTTTGACAAATTTTCTCATTCTTTCACCCTATTTATGAAATTCATAATTTTTGTTTCCTTCTCGCTCAAAAAGTATCCACAACCTAGTTACCCACTCGCATTTTTCCCAAATCAAAATTTTACTTTTCTAAAACCTTCTCTGTTTTTGTTTTTCTACCCATTTCCGAAAAAAAATAATTTCTTGCTTATAGTTGTGACCTGTACAGGAGAAAATAGACAAATCGAAGAAGAACTTGTCACCATCAAGACCATAATTGAATATTTGGATCAAACATTTCTGACCTCCATCTTCAGCATTCATCCATGAGAAACTCACAACAACCTTAGTCTTCTGCAGACACTGAGTTCTCTGCTTCCACCAACTTTCATGGGCCGAAGACTGATTTCCCTCGCTTCAATGGTGATGATCCAACTAGATGGATACACAAGGAAGACCAATACTTTAATATGCATAACACTTTTTAAGTCACGAAAGTCCCACTTGCATCATTTCATTTGGAACGTGAATCCAATCTGTTAACACTTAGAATGTACCTAGGTTGTGAAAGGTAGATCCCAAGGTAACGGTAAAAACCACTTTAGAATGTATTTCTGACTTAATACAGTGAGAGATGGATCTCTCACTATTTACAAAGTTTTTATACTCAAGATATTCAATCAAAGACAATGAGAAGGTCAAATTTCTGATTGGACAAATAGGACAAGTTTGTTTTAGAAGACTTGGTAGGACGGTCATGGAGGAGACCATTGGGCAATGGAGTCAACAATCATATTTGAAATAGGTTGCAAGAGGTAAGGTTTTGAAGGTTTATGATCAGAGGCAAGGTAGGCACCATTTCCTTAGTCTTGAGGTATTAGCAGGTTGATTAGTAGACAAAGGGAGACATCCCATCAAACAGAGCACCTAACTAGGGTGAATTCTGCAAGACTTTAGAAGAAAATATTTTGAAAATGCTTGAACAATGGACCTAGAGAATGCATGATGAATTCTATCTCATAAACACTAATGATCAAGCATGAAAGTAAATACAAAATGGAGGTGGAAACATGATAAACAGTCACATAAAGAAATTACTTACTGAAGAAAAAGATGGCACAAGAATCTCTGCCATGAAAAACGTTTTACATTCCTCCTCCGCAAATTTCATTCATCTACTGAAAAAATGAAGCCATTACAATGTAGAGCCTCTTCTCTCTTGAAAATCCCCCCTTTAAAACTATCAATCACATTTTAAGTTATATAAGAATAACCTCTACCTAACCTTGAATTCAAAACCTAACTGAACTCTAAAAATAGAAACAGTTACAACAACGTTTCTCCTTCATATCTCTAATGGTAATAGCAGTGTGAAATATGGAAGAGGTTTTTATAACTGGACATGTTCTTGAAAAAACTAATGTCTTCATTTCTCCAAAATCATCTCAAGCTCCTCGAAATAGTTCTTTGAAACGGATGACTCAAATAATAAAATTATAGATTTCTGGAAAAATGACTTGTGAAGATATTTTAAATTATCCCAACCTATGATTACTGTGTAAATAATGAAGGAGTATTTTTATTATAGGTCTATTATAAATACAAAACTCTCTCATTTTTGTAAAATTAAATTCCATTTGTCCAAAACAATTCTTTGAATTTGATGGCTGAAATAGTCCTTTGGAAAACATGAAAAATGGCCTGTACAAGTGACTTCGTTTTTGCTAAACCATAGCATCTCTATGAAAAATTAAAGAGGTTATTGTGTATAGGTATGTTTTTAAGAAAAAAATCTCTCACTCTCTCAAAATTCATCTTCATTTGATGTAAACAATTATTTTAATTTTATGACTAAAGTAGTCATTTTGAAATCTGAACATTTTCCCTCTGAAGATGACTTTGATTCTCCCAATATGTAGCACCTAGGTAAACAATGGGAGAGGTTATTTTAGATAATAATGTTATGATGAAAAATTTCTTTCAGTTCTTGCAAATTCTTATTTGTTTTTTGTAAATAGGTCTTTGAATGAAATCACTAAAAAGTCATTTTCAGAAAAAATATGCTATGTTGCTTCTAAACCTTGAATTGTTTAACTGCAATTCATAAACAAAGAACATATAGCATCTATCCTTGTAAGATCATCTACTGTAAGAGAAATACCATGAATTGATTGATCAAAGTAGCCATATTTGTTAATAGTTTCTCCAAACACTTGAATAATCGCAAGTTTTGGTACACTCTCCAATGTAAATTCTGTTTGTAAGACTTTAAACACATACCAATACCTTCATGAATGCTCTCACTGTATATATTTATGCAACACTTCTGGAATGATGTTCTTTCTAGGATTCCCCCCTACATTGTTGAGTGGTGGCTTCCCTTTTCTTGCTCTATTAAAATCAATTTCCATCTCCTTGATCAGATTCTTTATCTTCGCTATTTTCCGTGTGATTGTAAACATGTAAAAGTTGAGTTTGGAAATATGGCGAACTGTCTCCTTCCTTTTGCGCACAACACAAAAATGAAATGGTATTTTAAAAAACCATGTCAACTTTACATAATGGTCTATTCCGGAGCCTCCACTGAGTTGTTTTTTCCCAAACTACTTTTCTTTGGGGAATTGACCAAAATTTACCACGTGGAAAGTGGTTTAAATTCTGCTATCACCTTTCCAATTTAACCACCTCACAACTTTACTCTCTGGAAACACTAATACCCGTTGATGAGTTTTCACTTTTTACATTCGCCATTGGATTATTTTATGTTCTAGTGGTTTGATTATACCTTAAGAAAGGTAATAGATCTTGTTTAGCGCTTAAACCTTCATTAAGACTTGGTTTGGTGAATAAGAGGCCACTTTTTTACTTTGGAAAAAGTATCCAAAACTATATAAGTTTGAATAAAAATAAAATAAAGTTTATAAAACCCATTTTATAAATTTCATTCAAAAGTTAATAAAGCTTTTTGCCCCACTTGTGAAAAATTTATTTCTCTTTTTACCTAAAATTCCTTTAACTTCTCTTCTTTGCCAACTTGGAAATAGATTAATGAGAAAAATTTGGAAACCAACTCAATCACCCATGAAAACTTCAAATTTTGAAGGCAATAAGACCAATTCCGACAAAAATAAATTTAGTGCTAACAACTGGCTCCAACTAGGGATGCTATCCTCCCTGCGAGGTAGCAAATAACCCGGTAGACCAGGTTCCAAATCCATTGGGATTCTCTTAATTTTTGTCTGAAATTCTCAACCCGTTTTGAACTCAACCTTCCACTGACACCATTTTTCAAACAAATCCCACTTTGTCAACCTGTAACCTGTAATTGAATTGCACTTGAAACTAAAACCAAACTGAAAATTGCTGAAAGAAATGCTCGCCGTGTTGAGCTTATTCATGCCTACCTATCCTACTTAACTAAGAAAAAATGCCCAATCAAGCAAAATATGACTTCCAATGAATCCAATCAAGCAATTTATCCAATAATTCCATTTCTTCCTCAAGCTTGATCGAAATTAGAACATAAGAAGAAAATAGCAATAGGTTATGATGAAAAAATTGTCCTTTGCTGCAAAGATATAACCAACTACTCCATCTAAAAAATTTATCCATGTACTCTGCTATTGGATCATAAAAAACATGACAAATTTCAAAATACTGAATCACTTGTTTGTCATGACAAGGCTGTCCAAAAAGTAACTCTTCTTGCATACTATGAAACAGATCTTTAAAAGAGCTTTGAAAGGAATTCTCACGATTGTTTTTCAATGATATATCAGCAACTTCATTTAATATATTTACAACTCCATTCTTCTCAAGCACTTCAAGAGGAATATCATTTTTTTCTTCAAAAAGATTAAGCAGACAGATGTCTTCTTGACAAAACGTTTCTGAATTGGAAAGATTTAATGAAACATCCCATTGAGAGTCCTCATATCCTTCTTTGTGATCCCTTTGTTTATTGGACACTGTTGGTTCTTTCAAATATTAAGATTGATGGCATGATTGCTCTTCCTTTTCATTATATATATGTAGACTAAATTTTTCTTGAAAACCATCACTAACATAATTTTTAACAAGCTGACCGCAATCATCAGAAAAACCATCAAGAGTATAACCCTCTTATTTCACATCACTAGAACGATCATCTTCATGCTAATATCTTTTTTCCAATTCTAATCCAAGGTCTGATTTCTCTTTGATTGTATTTTCAGAAAATAAATATGTGGAGGGACTGTAAGACTGAAAATTTGCAGAATCAGAATTCTTTATGTAATCACCCACAGAAGCATTAGATCTTAGAGGAAATTGATGCTGCAAAAAGGAATTTTCTGATTGGGAATAAGCAGCCTTATATTGAAACAAAACTTCAGAAGTTGAATAATATGAAGAAGGGTTTGATTGACCATCCCAACTTCCTTCCTGGTCACACAAAGATTGACAAGACTTCTGCAAATTATCATCTACTTCAGGAAACGAAATGTAGCTGGTTGAATCAGAGTTTTGGCTCATGTCTTTTTCAGTAGAGGAAGAAATTATTAACTGCTGAGATTTTTCTTGAATGTGAAGACAACTAATTTATATTTCCTTTTTCTAAAACAGGTTCTCATATAAAATTTCTAAAATCTCTTCATCCAGTAACTCATCATCATTATATAAGTTTTCCAAATATTCAATGAAACCTTTAACATGTGTACAACAATCTTGAACCAGCAACAAGGAGGGATATTGGTTTTTGTAATGTTCATGAAATACTGTATGAAAATCAGTAAGGGAAAACAAACTTTCTAATGGTAACCCTTCATACCATGACCTTGCATCTCCTTCCAAAGTAGCCATGAACATTTTCATTAAAGAATCCTCATGTAATTTAACTCCCAGCTTATGTATATGTATATGAAATCTAACCAAATGAAGGTCATCATCATCATTCTTTTGATCTTTAAACTTTGAAAAACCTTTTTTCCAATCCACTTTAGGTATTCGATTTGGAAAACCAGGAATGTGATAACGATACATAGGAGCATACCTTGCAAACAAAGAACTCATCTCGACAAATGAATATACTGAATCAACTCTTCAAACTTTACAATCTTTTGACAGTGGAGTCTCCATAGGAATTGTGAAAACTAGATTCTTCGAAGATGGAGTCACGAGGTGAAATATGCACAATATTGCTGATATATGACTATTGTTCACCATCAATAACCAAATATGAAACTATGTTGTTCATACCCAAGGAAGATTTGAACCTTCGTTCCTCGGCAATGGCGCCAACTTGTTAACACTTAGAATGTACCCAGGTTGTGAAAGGTAGATCCCAAGGTAACAAAAAAAACCACTTTAGAATGTATTTCTGACCTAATACAGTCAGAGAGGGATCTCTCACTATTTACAAAGTCTTTATACTCAAGATATTGAATCAAGGACAATTAGAAGGTCATATTTTTGATTGGACAAATAGGGCAAGTTTGTTTTAAAAGACTTGGTAGGACAGTCATGGAGAAGACCACTGGGAAATGGATTCAACAATAAGATTTGAAATAGGTTGTAGGAGGTAAGGTTTTGAAGGTTTATGATCAGAGGAAAGGTAGGCACCATTTTGTCAGTCTTGAGGTATTAGTAGGTTGATTAGTAGACAAAGGGAGACATCCCATCAAACAAAGCACCTAACTAGGGTGAATTCTGCTTGACTTTAGAAGAAAACATTTTGAAAATGATTGAACAATGGACCTAGAGCATGCATGATGAGTTCTATCTCATAAGAAATAATGCTCAAGCATGAAAGCAAATCCAAAATTGAGTGGGAAACAGGATAAATAGTCACATAAAGAAATTACTTACTGAAGAAAAAGATGGCACATGAATCTCTACCATGAAAAAGGTTTTATATTCCTCCTCCGCAAATTTCATTCATCTACTGAAAACTTTAAGCAATTACAATGTAGAGCCTCTCATCTCTTGAAAATCCCCCCTTTAAAACTATCAATTACATTTTAATTTATATAATAATAACCTCTACCTAACCTTGAATTAAAAACCTAACTGAACTCTAAAAATAGAAACAGTTACAACAACATTTCTCTTGCATATCTCTAATGGTGATAGCTCAGTGATATATGGGAGAGGTCTTTATAACGTGAGATGTTCCTGAAATAACCCATGTCTTCATTTCTCTAAAATCATCTCCAACTCCTCGAAATATTCCTTTGAAACTGATGACTCACATAATAAAATTATAGATTTCTGGAAAAATGACTTGTGAAGATATTTTAAATTCTCCCAACCTGTGATTAGAGTGTAAAAAATGAAGGAGGTTTTTAGTTATAAGACCATTAGGAATACAGACCTCTCTCATGTTTGTAAAATTAAATTCTATTTGTCCAAAACAATTCTTTGAATTTGATGGCTGAAATAGTCCTTTGGAAAACATGAAAAATGGCCTGTACAACTGACTTTATTTCTGCTAAACCATAACACTTGTGTGAAAAATTAAAGAGGTTATTGTGTATAGGTATGTCATGAAGAAAAAATTCTCTCAATTTTTTAAAATTAATCCTCATTTGATGTAAAAAATTATTTTAATTTGATGACTAAAACAGTCATTTTGAAATCTGAACATTTTCGCTCTGAAGATGGCTTTGATTTTCCCAATCTGTAGCACCTGGGTAAAAACTGAGAGGTTATTGTATATCATAATGTTATGATGAAAAAACTATTTAATTTTTTTAAAATTCTTCTTTGTTTTCTTGAAACAGGTCTTTGAATGAAATCACTAAAACAATCATTTTCAGAAAAAAATATGCTATGTTCCTTCGAAACCTTGAATTGTTTAACTGTAATTCATAAACAGAGAACATATAACATCTACCTTTGCAATATCATCTACTATAAGAGAAATCCCATGAATTGATTGATCAAGGTAGCCATATTTGTTAATAGTTTCTCCAAACACTTGAATAATCCCAAGCTTTGGCGCACTCTCTAATGTAAATTCTGTTTGTAAGACATTAAACACATACCAATACCTTCACAAATGCTATCATTGTATATTTTTCTACAACACTTCTGGGCTGATGTTCTTTTCGGGATTCCCCTTTGCATTGTTGAGTGGTGGCTTCCCTTTTCTTGCTCTATTAAAATCAATTTCCATCTCCTTGATCAAATTCTTTTTCGTGTGATTGTAAACATGTAAAAGTTGATTTTGGAAATATGGTGGACTGTCTCCTTCCTTTCACGTGCAGCACACAAATGAAAAACTTAATAAAGATTTTTTCCCCACTTGTGAAAATTTTATTTCTCTTTTTACTTAAAATTTGTTTAACTTCTCTTCTTTTCCAACTTGGAAATAGCTTAATTAGAAAACTTTGGAAACCAACTCAATCATCCATGAAAACTTTAAATTTTGAAGGCAATAAGACCAATTCCAATAAAAATAAATTTATTGCTAACACCTTCAATGGTTCTATTAGTACATCAAGGATCATGAAGAGCCCCAATGGAAAGATTTTTTCCAACTCCTTTTGAACCGATTTGGCCCTACTTGTTTTGATGAATTCAGAGGAGCACAATTGAATAATTATCTTTATTTATTTCATGGGTAGACTCCTTCTTTCATCTTCATCATCTTCTTCATTCATAACACCATCTTTTCTTATCCAAATTCTTAATATGGATAATAGGTTCTTCAAGAATTGAGTTGTTCATATTCCTCATGGCTTGAGGGATATTGTTTGAATCGCGAGAGCTAGATATTCAGTTTCTCCCATATTCTCTTCTCTTATTATGAGTGGAGCTTCTACTTCTGTGCACTCTTCCCAGAGTCTACTGAAAGTAATCACTTCCTTTCGGCATACATTCCTTGAATGAATGAATCCTATGATCCTCAAAAGACCATTCAAGGTGGTTATCACCACTTCTAGATTTGACACTTCTTCTTCTACCACTTCAAGTTGGTCTTTGATTTAAGAGACCATTGTAAAGTATGACTATATGGTCTCTACATTCTGGGTATTCACATTCTTCAACTGTTTTCTTAAAGTCATCTTCTGATTTATGTTCTTTCCTTCAAATAGCTTGATCAAGGAATCAAACATCTCTTTTGGTGTATCTAGCGAAGACATATGTGGTATAAGGTGATCCTCTATTGAATCAACAATGATCTTCTTGTCCTTGACCAAGTTCTTCTTGTGTAAGTATTTTAGCCTCATATCCCTCTGGAACTCAAACCTCTCCACTTATGTAGGTGTCCAATTCATTTTCTTCAAGAACCAGTGAGATCCAATATTTCAATGCTTGGAATTTTTAACTTTCACCAAGCTTGTCATCAAGTTGGTATGACTAGTCATTTATAAATGAGAACCTCAAATGTAAATAGCAAAAGATTAGACCTTACCAATTTGAGGTCTTCGTCATGGTTCCATACGTGCCTGATCTAGTGTTTGTTAGAGGAAACGTAATTTTAAAAATTGTAATATTTTAGATCTGATTGGATAGAAAGATAGAACTCTTCAAGGTGAGCTGTCTAATGTACTCTTTTTCTGAAAACAGTGGAGGGACGCTCCTAGAATAGGAAGTTCTAGTTTAGCAATTTCTTCTACAAAAATGTCTAATACTATTTCTGTAGTATATCTGAAATTACTACTCCTCTGTGTCTTAAATATTGGACAAAGGTATCATAATATGTTATTGTTCTAACACCATAGGTTTCATCAAAATTGGTTTAACCAATTGGGACTTATGAGCGTTTTCCCAAGGTGACCTGTTTCAGGACTGTTTAGCATAGCGAAGTTGTACGGACTGCCACATGTAACTGTTTTATCTTCAGGGTCTGAAACTTTTACCAAATAAAGTAAAGTCTGTTCCCGTTATAGAACATCTTGAGAAATTTCATTTTGACCTTCATAGCCTGATATATAGAAAGTCTCCCCAGGTGTCCTCTTTGGGGAGGAATCGTTGGAGAGGCTAGAACCTGAACTTGGAAGAATCATATCTCCAAGAATATAGCGAATTGGAGGATGAAATGTGAAAAATTTTAGGCACATGATCCTTCTCCAATCTCGAAAGATAGTGAATATACCAAAAACTATTTGTTTCAGTATTTTAGGGTTTTTCAAGCCTAGGGTCAAACTAGGGTTTAACTTTCCTCAAGTTTCACCCAACCAAAAATATCAAACCAGGTCTCTAATCTTTGATTTTGATGAGGAGAGTAATCCTATGCTGGGATCACTCAAAAATTCCTCTTCTGAGAAAATCCCTAATTTCCCGCAGCAAAAATTGAAAATGCCCGGAATGAAATTCTGCTTCGATAGAAAGATGCGCCCTTCAATGGAGAGTTAGCCTATCATCCTTTTGATGATGGATTGTGAAGAGATACCCAAAAAGTGTGAAGCCCCAGCATCTGCAGCTACACAAATATCTTCTTCTTAGGTTTGTTCTAATACCATGTTATATTTTTATCATTTAAGCAATATGATCTTAGGATCTTATTTGAGAGAATAACATGCACATCAATAAACACAAGAGACAAGAGACACAAAGAATTTTCCTTAGGGAAACCATAAAGGAGAAAACCCTGCAACTTCCTCATAGATATAATGACAACGAATGGTAGCTGTAAAACCCAAAAACGTAAAGATGATCTCCAATAGCTTGTTCTCTCCCTCTCACTTGAGAGAACTTCTCCTCTCTCACTCATGCGCCCCAGTGAGTGACTGTGTGTGTTATAAATAGAGAGGCTCACTCTCTATTTATATTCTTTCATACACTTAAATTCCACTCCAACAAGTCATCCATACTTAACAATTACTTAGCAGGGCCGACATCTTTATGAGAGTCTAATAACCCTAGTGCCCCACAATTATGGGGACTTTGACCTCTCATCAACAAGGAGGGTTAACTTTAACTCAATTGTGGGGACTATTTCCTCGACTTACAATGGAGGGTTAACCTCAATGAATTTACATGACTTGTTTACTTTATTGAATCTCCCAATCAGAACATCGGGGCATGACATGACTCAATTACATTACAGATACTTCCCGGAATAAACATCGGGGTACAATACATAAGATATACAAGTGAATGCATTCCAAAGTTACAAATACATCAACAAAATATTATTAGTATCAACTATAAATTAGGTTGTTTGGTTATAGTACATGTGTATTATGTGCATGTACTGTCCATGCATGCACACTTCACACATGCATGCTAGTATGAATATAAAACTACGTAATATGTCAAATAATCATATAAGTTGTAACAAACAACCAAATATTTATGTATTGATCAATTCAGATAATGGATGTTTAAGTTGTTAGGGCATGTGTATGAATGAGTCAACAAAACTATTTGTTAATTGTATAAAATAATTAAGAGAAGTAATGTTACTATGAAATATTAATTGAAAAACATTAACCTTGGATAGTTGGATGGGTTAACTAGTAATCATGATTTATTTAAATTTGTAAATGTACCTTATTTATTAAGAAACAAGGTAACACATTAGTGTGAGGATACTTAACAATAAATAGATACATGTGAATGTTATTATTTCAATCAATTATTAATAAAACTACAATTAATTATTTACTCATTAATAATATTAATTGTTATTATTATTTATTTATTGTTATAGTTTATTATTAGTGTTTATTTTTAGTAATTATTATTATGTTATTAATAACAAATAATAATTGGCAATACTGTTATTATAACAATAAATAGAAGAGTAATCTCAGGGGTGTTCTTGTTTCTTTATGAATGCGATGAGAAGTCTTTGGAGCGGCTCCTATCGCGGCTAGGGTTTCCCTAGCCGCCGCTTTGTTGCGCAGATTGCTGCTGCTGTCCTCTGCGTGGTGGCTTCCAAGCTTCAGGTCGCCGGCACCAGCGTGGGCTCCTTCGGTGCTTTCAGCGTGGAGTTTCAGGTTTTGCTTTTAGCCGTAATTTTTTAGGAAATGGGTTCTCATGCCCAGCTCGCCGCCTTCAAGGCCCTTGTTCAAGCTGCCACCCCTCAGGCAACCTCTCACTCTTCTTCCAAGTTCGTGAAAAAGATGGATGAGATCCCTTCTCTGGAGCTCTCTCCTTCAGATCCATGCCAGAAAGCTCTCTTCCTCTCTAAGCAAGCCCTTATTGGTAAGTTCACACGGTTGTGGCCCAGCCCTAAGGCGGTCGAGATCTGGATTGCAGAACATTGGAACCCTCTTCTGACTGGACAGGTTTCTCTCTTCGCAGCCGGTTGAGGGTTTTTTGTTTTCTTATTCTCAGATAAAGCAAAAAGAGATCTTGTCTTTCGTTTGGGCCCTTTCTTCATGGGCTCGAGAGGTCTATTCTTAGCCCCTTGGTCTCTTGGGTTTAACCCAGAAGCAGAGATCACCGCCGCTCCAGTCTGGGTAAGACTTCCTAACCTCCCTCTTCATCTTTGGGGGAAAAGCACTCTGACTGACATTGGCAACAAGCTAGGTCACTATTTAGACTTCGCAGAGCCAAAAGGGAGACAGTACAGATGTGCCCTTATTTGCATTGAGGTGAACCTTGAGAAAGGGCTCCTTGAAGCCCTAAAGCTTACTTTAGGAGAATGGATCCACATTCAAGAACTGGACTATGAGCAAATCCCTTTTAAATGTAACTTCTGTCATGTATACGGCCATTTTGCTAAAAGCTGCCCCAAGCTTCCAGAACCACAGAAACTAGCAAATCTCCTAGCTTCCCAAGATTCTGAGTTCCAGACGGTCCCTAACTAATGTCGTCCCCCGAGGTGAAAGGAGCCTCAAGTGTCTCAGCAGAAGGCCTCCCAAGATCCTCTTGTAGTTTCTCCATGGCTGGAAAACAAAAATAGTTTTGCAGTTCTCCAGGAAGATGAAGTACAAGAACCTGAAGTAGCTGCTATCCAGGAGCAGGGCAACCTTGATCCCATCAGCGCCTCGGAGGCAGTTTCTCCAAATCCCGCTTCCCTTGGCTCAAAGAAAGATCCTGTCGATTTGGGTGGCGAGATCTCAGCCCAGGATGGACTGGCATCCTTGGTCCCTTCATCAGAGGAAGCCTCCGACTCTGAATACTTTTCAGCTCCTTCTCATCCCCTCACCAGAGGATGAAAGACAAATAAAGAACGCAGAGAAAAAGAAGCAGCCTCAAACATCAGCGTGGGTTCTCAGAAGAAACTGGATCCTTTCATTAAGGGACACTCCTCTCTGCCTGTTTAATGCTTTGCTTCTATATTCTTCTCTGCTCACAATTTGTGAGAGTCTACTCTTGTAAGCAGTACTATTCTCGAAATAGCTTCAGGAACATTTGGGATTCATTTCTCAAACCACTTTTAAGAAGGCTGACTGTCTTATTTGAGGCCATCAACCTTCTTTCTCAGAATTTCTCCTTGTTCTCCTAGCTGGGCTACAACCTTTTTTAAAATTTATAAAATTTCTCAGTTTCTGTTAAAAAAAAAAACATTATTTTACCATTAAACATAATAATTAAAAAAAAATATTGTTGTAATTTTTCAATCGGTTATGTTTTAAATTTAACATATTCAATTCAATGGGATAACCATTCAATAAATTCCCGCCACCTCGTGAAGGGTGAGGAATTGGACAGTTCAAGAAAATTTATTAACATACAACTAATTTCTTAAATAGTCTGAACTAGTTGGACTGCCCAAGAACTAATTTTAATGTGAAAGAGGCACTGGAAGAAGGGAAGGTGATGGAAGAAAAGAGGGGAAGGAGGTATAAGTAGGGGGATCAAATGGTTTTGGAGGAGTATTTGTTGGGAGAGTATTTTGGGTGAAAATTTTAGAAGAAAAAGAGAAAGATGGTGTTGTAACAGAGGAGGGGAGAAAAATTGAGGAGGGGGTTAACTCAAGAGCCAAAAAAAAATTAAAGTCGAGAAACAAGGAACCTGCTATCGGGTTTATCGGCATATGGGCTAGGAAACTCGTCGGTTTCCTAGGGCTAGCAAGATTAACGCTAGTCCATAGGATGGATCATCCAATTTGGTATCAAGGATTGAACCAGCAAGAGGCAACGCTACAGGAGCAAGGAGTAGGGAACTATCTTCACCTTGCATAAAGTTCCAGGTAATTTTCTGTATTGTTGGAATAAGAATAAATGTCTTTATGCTGTGAATAATTAATAGTAAAATTCCTAACTACTTGTAAACTTCTATGTGAAAATATTGCACTTGTTCTTACTACTAATTACTCTCAACTCAAAAGAAAAAAAGAAAAAAAAAACAGACTTAGAGGTAAAAAACTTATAACAAAACAAGGAGATTAATATAAACAAAATGTCATTCTTTATCTTTTATTTTCAGAAGGAGAGAGCTTACATATTCTCACTGAGTGCTCAGCCTAGGAGGTTGAGCACTATAGATGGTATCAAATCCAAGGCTTGGACACTTAGACCTTAGGGCTTGTCACACCTCAAACTTCTCAAAATATAATATAATCTAAGTCTACAAATTTGGACAAGAATATTACATTAAAATGTCTCTTTAAAAGATCCTTCTCAAAACTACCTTTGCTCAAAACTACCCGTGCTTACCACTGAAGATTTCCTGCACAAAACCACAGAAAACACTATTAGAAATATTCATGTATTATAATGAAATTGAATAAATGAAAATTTTGTAGAAATATCTCCAATATTTTTTTTTATATTCACTACATCCATCTCCATACAATTATCCAACATATATTCCAAGTTTAATATATATTTGCAAAAGGAGTTCTTGTTTCATGAACCTTTTTTTATGTAACAACTTTTACCATTATTCTGGTATTTATTACTACACACGTCTATACCATATAATTATAATGAAATGCTATGACCATTTTGCAGTAAGGTTATATAAGGGTTTTCAATGCAATATAATCTAGGTAATTATTCATATAACCCTCATACACTCGAAGATTATTTTAAAAGAACCATAAGCAACTGATTATATGTGAAGATAGAAATTATGATAGAATAGTTTTGGTGGCTAGGAAATATTCCATATATATTAATAATAAAGAAATATGAGAAGGAAAGGGCCTTATATATTTTGAATAATCTTCTTGTAGAAATCAAAGGGAACCGACTCAAACCCCATGGAATTATATTCACATGTCATCTCACTTGAATAGGGCATCAACTTTGATATTATAGATTTCCATTTCACTTTGTTAGAAAAATGATTTTTGACATTTCTTGTGTGTGAGCATCTGTTGGAAGTGCTCACACAAAACATACTAGCCGAGAGAAGTATGAAATACACCTTTGTTGTTATTGACCAGCATTTCCTGAAGCATGATAGAGAAGAGAGGTCATGTGCTCATAATTGTGCACTACCATAGTGGTCCACATGCTAAGTACAAAAAAAAAAACTAGAACAACGATATCACAACCCAACGAGGGACTGTTCGCGCTCAAGGTGGGCTATGCGGATTGAAAGGAAATGGTAAGGGGGTTGAACCCAGCTCTCATAACCATGAGGGAATACCCAAATATCTTGTGTGCCATGCTAGTTTTAGTAATGGGGGGGATTCTATAAAGTTGTGCTTGAAACTGGAATACCGTAATGGAGGGTTGCTATAACACATATATCACAACACAACGAATTTGTATTCAATAGAACATACCCTCATCCAGCTCGCTTGTATGGGAGTGATTTAGAGACATTTTTTTTTAACTTCAAATATGTATATATAACAGAAAAAAATGGAACTAGGCACTATCTGTGTAATAAACCACTCTCCACGTCATCACCCAATCTCACTTATATCTCAATCTATGAGGTAGATATGCCCTCACTCGTTAAACAGGATAGGAGGCTCGTTGATTAGGTTAGCTTTATTAAATGGGAAAACGATGCCTAAATGGATGGTTCTACTTGTATTTACTTGTTTTATTAATATGATCTTACATCCGAGCCAATAGTCTTGAGTAAGTATTTTAAAATAGTTAGTAATGTGGGGACTGGTAGAAAAACGAATGTTAACGATATAAAAAAAAGGTAAAAACTAATGCGTGCGTAGCTCCTAGTTAAAAAATTCCTTCTATACATCCTCACCTTAAACTTGAGAATATAATTTGTGAGACAATCCCTTCACAAGGGAAATTCCACATTCACCAGGGTTACGATTAAAAATGTGGGAGTTTACTATTCATATTTATGCTAGATTCGGTAGGTAATAAAATTGGAATAACATGGTTCAGAACATTGAACTATTCAAACCTTATTTAAATTTATGAAACAAAAGAAAACAAAATAATTTAGAGTAAAAAGAAATGATTATGAAACAATAAAATGAGAAATAACTTATATGAAAACACCTCAAACACAAATAGAGAAGGGCATCCATCTGCATGGAATTCAACAAGAATTAGTGACTGTGTTTTATTTCCATGAAATAATTATATATATATATATAATATAAAATTTTTTATCCTAGATAAATCACTGGAGTAGAAGGAGGATACACTAGACAAGTGTAATAAAAGCTGGCAAGGCTAGGACATCAACAAAACCCTCACTTGACGCATGTGTTGAGTGCATAGCCCTAGTGAAGCCCCTTCCTACCAACCAAGGTGCAATGAAAATGATAAAACAAAAATAACAATGTTGTAACTAAAATAAAAGGGTAAAGGGGCATGGCGACCCATAAGGTCTCATTTGGAGGTTATCAAAAGAAACCCATTCCTTCCTTTTCGAGATTAATTACTGACTTTGGCCAATACCTAGGCTAGGTGCAGCCTTGTTAAAGTGAAAAAAACAACTCCTGAAAGCACTAACTCTTGTTGTTGTATACAGTTCTGCTTTAATTATTAAAGGTTGTTCCCCTGGTCTATGCAGATGAGAAATGTGAATCCCAAAGGAAGCTGAAGGGGCTTCTGGTTTTCCCTATTCATGTGGTAAAAAGTGGTGTGAGGAACTAATAGATTGAAGCTCCTCTACCATATCACACAAATATTGGCAAGACTAGAATACAAATCTAAGGAAACTAAAAATGATATCAAATGGTTCATCAATGAAAAATAAAAGTAAGCCACATCTGAGAGAAAACTTCAAAGTGAAACTGTGAGAACAAATTCGATAGCTTCGTTAAGAGCCTTTACACCTCGACCAAAGGGAATGAAAAAAAAGGAACTTGATTTAACAAAACCCTACTGTTAAACTATGAAAATAACTAGCATAGGAACCAGGACTTACCCCTACTACAGGTCGTCGTAGAGCTATTGCAGAGCGGAGCTCCTCCAAAACGAAATGAAAAAATTAACTGAAACTAGGGTTTGACCTTATTTAGGGTTTGTTTTCATTACATTGTGGTGGAGTACCATGACGGGGCCGCGTGGTGTCTTCATGGGCTCAGTGTACAGTAGAGTAGTTTAAGGGTAGGCCCCATAAATATAGTTAAAATTTGAATTTTTTTTGTTTTTGTTTTGTTATAAGATTCCATAAATTTAATTATTTATTTAGGTAAATTGCTAACGTGAATTATTTAAATTTAGCTTAATTTTAATTCTTTAAGTTATTAAATATTGAGTTATAAGTTGGAAATTATAAATAAAATACTAATTAATTAAGTATTAGTCGTAATCTTAATTAATTAAGACTAAGTATATATATATGTATATATATATAAAGAAAAAATTGATTAAAAACTTATTTTAGTTTCTGACATATTATAGTAAAATTTTATAGGGTTAGAGTTTAAAGAGAATACTGAATTTAGCGCCGAGATAACACCACTTAAATGATCTACTACACAAACATTAAATAGCATTGGGTGGCCTCAACATGGGCTGATCAAAATCTCTTGAACTATAGTTCCTTTTGTAAAACGCAGAGTTCAGAACTCAACCAACATGCCCTTTAGAAGCTAATAATATGATGTTGTTTCCATGAAACATGATCAATCATGGTAAGAAAATGCACTAGTCGAGGACGAGGATGAGGTCAAGGATAACCACCATCACCACTGGTGCCACCTAGAGAATCCCCCACTCCCGAGATGAAGGTCATATTGAGGTCCTTGGAAACCATTATGGTCACTTTGAACAGGAAGTTGGAGAAGCTCGTGGAGATCAACCACACAGGTGAGGTGAGAAAAATTTGAGAGCGCACATGAACCAAGGAAAGAACCTCTTTTGGATATTTCCAAAGAGATGCAGAAGATAAAAATTCCTGATTTTTCAGGAGGATGACCGAGTAAGCATGCCGAAGCATGGCTTGAGGGTATGAAGAGGTGCTTCACATTGAACGAGTATACCTCCAGTTCCAAGGCTAGAATGTCCATCTTTCAACTAAAGGGTGATTCCCTAAATTGGTGGTCCTACTTGGAGAAACAATTGCATATTACTCCTTTGACTGTTTCATGGGAGTTATTTAAGGAGAGTTTCAACATGAAGTATCTTCCAGCTTATTACGAGGAACAACAGGCAGGTTCCTTTCATGCTTTGGTATATGGAAACATGACAGTGGAAGGGTATGGATCTATATTCATGGAAATAGTAACGTATGTTCTATACTTGGACTTGGATGATCGATAGGTGGAGTGATTTTTGTATGGAATCAACTACAAGATCAGGGCCGCAGTACGGATGTAGAAGCCATCTTCAGTTTCGATGGCAATTGAGTATGCTCGCTGTGCTGAGGATATATTAGATGTAAAGGGAGGAAGAAAGTTGATATGATCCAATCAGTATGTTACAGGGAAGGCTCCACGATCGTACTTCAGAGGAGGACAATCCAGACCTCCTCCTTATGGTAACAGATTCACCCCGAGAGCTAACACTTCAGGTAACGCAGTATCACAGGCTTCGTCTGCAAACCATGGGAACCGAAGATGAAAAAATGGAAATTCATATAGAGGATGGGGAGTTTTTAGAGGATCCGGGGAAGGAAATCATCCCAGAGGACTCCTCCCAACAACATGCAAGCACCACCTAATGTCTCTTGTTGCGGATGTGGAGTTCCTCATTTTCAATGGTATTATCCTAAGGGGCAGAAGGAAGGAAAAGCATCCATGGGTAATTCTAGTAACACTCATCGGATTCATGCAGTTGTTCACAACCATGATGAAGAACATTAATCCATTTAGTTGAACCCACTAGTAAAGTAAACAATGTCAAACTTAAAATTGTATTTTATCCTAGTGCAACAGATAATTTTATTTCATCATATATATTAAATAACTATGGGGTGGTAGCCTATGACAATGATGATTTTGAATAGGTTGAGATAGCTTCAGGGGTTAAACAAGTAGTACATCTTAAGGTAAGGGGATGTCAAGTGAAATTAGGAGTATGCACCACTAAGTTGGATGCTTATGTCACCAATTTGGCGATCTACGACCTCATTGTGGGCATGGATTGGTTAGAAGGCCATAGAGCTTCTATGGATTTCTATGAAAAGAAATTCTTGTGCCTTGATGATGAGGGTCAAGAAATTTAAATCTAGGTCCAAAAGAGAAAAATATCCCTTTGTTTCATCTCCACAATGAAAGATAAAAGGTGTTTAAGATAGGGATGTCAGTTGTTTGTAGTTGAGATGGTGAGTGATAGTAAAGGACATTCCTTGAATTCTTACCTAGTGCTATCTAATTTCAAGGATGTCTTTCCAAAAGAACTTCTAGGACTACCTCTGGAATGAGAGCTTGATTTCACGATTGAACTGAAACTTGGAGCGGAGCCAATATCAAAGACCCCTTATAGAATGACCACCCTTGAGCTTCGAGATTTATAGATCCAGGTAAAAGAGTTTCTTCACTTGGGACTAATTAGACCTAGTATCTCACCATGGGGAGCACCAATGATATTTGTAAATAAGAAGGATAGATATCTATGAATTTGCAAGGATTACAAGGATTTGAACAAATCCATAGTGAAGAACAGGTATCCTATACCAAGAATTGATGACCTCTTTGATCAGATGAAAGGCACATCACTCTTCTATAAGATTGATTTGTGGTCAGGGTATCCCTAGCTTAGGATTAAATAAAATGGCATTCCTAAGACTGCTTTTCGAACTCAATTTGGACACTATGAGTTCTGAGTGGTACCATTTGGTTTGACCAATGCTCCAGCAGTATTCATGAGCCTCGTAAGTAGTGTCTTCTAGAAGTACTTGGACCACTTTTTTTAGGTATTCTTAAATGACATTCTTATATATTCTAAGAATGAGAAGGAGCATGAGGAACAGTTATGGTTAGCATTACCTTTCTTAAGGGAACATAAACTATGTGGTAAATTATCAAAGTGTTCCTTCTTCCAAAAGGAGATTCACTACTTAGGTCATATCATCTCACAATAAGGGATCTTAGTGGACCTAGAAAAGGTGAAGGCCATCGAGGATTGGAAAATTCCCAAGAATGTGCACGTGGTGCGTAGCTTCATGGAGTTAGCAAGGTATTACCGAAGATTCATGGAAGGGTTCTCCAAGAATCTGAAACCCATCACCACCTTACAATGAAAGGGAATCTGATATGAGTGAACCAATGAATGTGATATCACTTTTGCTGAATTAAAGAGATTACTGACTAGCGCACCAATCTTACTGGTACTAGACATGGATAAAGACTTCATGGTATGCACCGATGCCTTAAAGAAAGGGCTAGGAGTAGTTCTAATGTAGGAAGGTGGGGTGATATCTTATGCGTCTCGTAAGTTAATGAGTGAGTATGAATTTGGTATCTCATATATCAAAGGAAAGGAGAATGTGGGAAAATACACTCTAAGCTCAAAACAGAGGATTTTCTCCTTAATCCCCTTGAAAGTGGATTTGAATGAAAAAGTTCTGGGACAACTCTTGGGAGATGGTTGGTATATAAAGGTAACCTTAGATATTCAAAATGGGAATAATTTTGAGTCGAAGTATGGTGGGTACCATATTGAGGAACATGGGTTGTTGTGGTATCAAGGGAGCATGTATATCCATAAAGAAGGTCATCTCAAGGAAGAAATCCTTAGTGAGGCCCATACTGCACATTATTGTGTGTAGTCTGGAGTGAATAATATGTATGCAGACATGAAGAAGATCTTCTTCTATCCTGGTATGAAGAGTGAGGTAGTGGATTTTGTTTCAAAATTCCTAGAGTGTTATCAAGTTAAGGAACATCATTGACACCCAGCCGGTCTCTTACATCCTCAAGAGATTCCTATGACTAAATGGAAAGTCATTTCCATGGAATTCGTTTTGGGATTTCCACTCACATCCTCGAGACATAATGCTATTGTAGCATGGATTTCTCCTTGCTACAAGGGAAAGAATGTCTCCCTTCCGTCTATAGGACGGAAGGGTAGGTTCCTTTGTGGTAAAATGTAGGAAAAGTAAACAGGACAGAAAGGAAGAAAAGATGGACAAGAAATGGCCATGAGCCCCTTTACAAACAAGCTTAGGGATTTGGTCTGAGAACTTGCAAACAACTATTAAAGACAACAATAAACCTGCAAAACAAGTTAATAAACAAACCTACAAGCAAATATGGGTTAGAAAAAAACTAAGATACTAAAACAAAAGCATGAAAAAACAATGGTATGCCCCTTATTTGGTGCAATGGGCCACAATGCCCTGGCTGAAAGAACCACCTCTCTATCTCACTCAGCAATGGGGGAGCTATGGCTCAATTGGGAAGATGAGTGGATGAAAGGGGGATGTGGGTGGCTTGAGAGACAAAGGGTCTCAAGGCATCGACAGGAAGCATAATAGTATGCAAGGGAAGAGTTGTTTGAGAGTGACCCCCACCGCTCTTTTTATATCAATTTTTGGTTTATAAGCCCTTGGTGAGGGCTTTAGCCCCTGTTAACACTCAGAATGTACCCAGGTTGTGAAAGGTATATCCCAAGGTAACATCAAAAACCACTTTAGAATGTATTTTTGACCTAATACAATCAGAGAGGAATCTCTCACTATTTACAAAGTATTTATACTTAAGATATTCAATTAGAGACAATCAGAAGGTCATATTTTTGATGGGACAAATAGGACAAGTTTGTTTTAAAAGACTTGGTAAGATAGTCATGGAGGAGACCATTGGGAAATGGAGTCAATAATCAGATCTGAAATAGATTTCAGGAGGTAGGGTTTTGAAATTTTATGAACAGAGGCAAGGTAGGCACCATTTCCTCAGTCTTGAGGTATTAGCAGGTTGATTAGTAGACAAAGAGATACATTCCATCAAACAGAGAACCTCTAGGGTGAATTCTGTAAGACTTTAGAACAAAATATTTTGAAAATGCTTGAACAATGGACCTAGAGCATGCGGGATGAATTCCATCCCATAAAAGCTAATGCTCAAGCATGAAAGCAAATACAAAATGGAGTGGGAAACAGGATAAACAGTCACATAAATAAATTACTTACTGAAGAAAAAGATGGCACAAGAATCTCTGACATGAAAAAGATTTTAGATTCCTCCTCTCCAAATTTCATTCATTTACTAAAAACGTAAATCCATTACAATGTATATCCTCTTCTCTCTTGAAAATCCTCTCTTTAAAACTATCAATTACATTTTAATTTATATAAGAATAACCTCTACCTAACTTTGAATTCAAAACCTAACTGAACTCTAAAAATAGAAATAGTTACAATAACATTTCTAATGCATATCTCTAATGGTGATAGATGTGTGAAATATGGGAGAGGTTTTTATAACTGGACATGTTCCCAACGAAACCCATGTCTTCATTTCTACAAAATCATCTCAATATCCTCCAATTATTCCTTTGAAGATGATGACTCAAATAATAAAATTGTAGATTTCTGGAAAAATGACTTGTGAAGATATTTTAAATTCTCCCAACCTATGATTACTGTGTAAAAAATGAAGGAGGTTTGTTATTATAGGCCTCTTAGAAATAAAAACCTCTCTCATTTTTGTAAAATTAAATTCCATTTGTCCAAAACAATTCTTTGAATTTGTGGCTGAAATAGTCCTTTGGAAAACATGAAAAATGGCCTGTACAACTCACTTTGTTGCTGCTAAACCATAGTACCTATGTGAAAACTGAAATATGTTATTGTGGATAGATTTTTTTTGAATAAAATCCTCTCTCATGTTCGCAAAATTCTTCTTCATTTGATGTAAAACATTATTTTAATTGGATGACTAGAACAGTCATTTTGACATCTGAACATTTTCCCTCTGAATACGACTTTGCTTCTCCCATTTTGTAGCACCTGGGTAAACACTGAGAGAGGTTATTTTATATCATGATGTTATGATGAAAAAAATCTTTCATTTTTTGATAATTCTTCTTTTTTTTTTGGAAACAAGTCATTGAATTAAATGACTAAAACAGTCATTTTCAGGAATAATATGCTACGTAAATATGGCAGACTGTCTCCTTCCTTTAGCATGCAACACACAAATGAAATAATTTTTCAAAACCATGTCACCTTTACCTTTACATAATGGTCTATTTCAGAGCCTTCACTGATTTGGTTTTCTTAAACCATTTTTCTCCATGGAATTCACCAAAAGTTACCACGTGGAAAGTGGTTTAAATTCCGCTACCACCTTTCCAATTTAACCACTTCACAACTTTGCTCTCCGGAAACACTAATACTCATTGATGAGTTTTCACTTTTTACATTATCCATTGGGTTAATAAGAGGCCACTTTTTGACTTTGGAAAAAATATCCAAAACTATATAAGTTTGAATATAAATAAAATAATAAGTTTATAAAACCCATTTTATAAATTTCATTCAAAAGTTAATAAAAATTTTTGCCCCAATTGTGAAAAATTTATTTCTCTTTTTACCTAAAATTCCTTTAACTTCTCTTCTTTTCCAACTTGGAAATAGCTTAATGAGGGGGATAGTGATCAACTACTTTGTTGCGGTAGTCATTTCTATGGAAGGGCATCTCACCAAAATGAAACCTTTCCAACTCTTCTACAAACTCATCTGTTTTTTTCACTCTCATGAACTTATAACTTCCTAACTTGAAGGGAAAAGGGGGATAGGAAGCCTTCTTATGTTCAAACAAAAATATTCCTATGCCATCTAGGAAGACTTGCCTAACTGCATTTTTATGAATGATGTAGTCAGTGGCGTATTTGGGTAGTAGGGAGGGTGCTCTGGAACCTCCAAAAATTCTGAAGTAGAGGCCATCCTCAGTGAGATAATAGTCTACATATTCTTCAATTACTTGCAACGCCTCCTCTGACATGCAATCACACTCCTTCAGGAAAATGAGCATATACAATGGCATGATGAAATGTTCACAGACTTCCCGGTAATGACTGTGGTACGTGTGCGCCCACAGTGGCTTGTATGCAGAATAAACAAGAATTCTCTCTCTGTCCCAGATGCACCTTAGTCCGGGGAAAGGTTGATTGCACAATATACAATCAATGAGTATGGAGATCATATAAAATTCTGACCTCTTTTGGGACACTCCTCCCAAAGCTAAGGCCATGCAGGATGAAAGACTATTTGATACTATGTTGGCCCAGTTGAAAATGGTCCCCTGGGTAGCAACATAAAAAATAATTGGCATCCACTCCAATTTGAAGGTATTTCCATGAGCCTTCCCAAAATTTTTGTTGAGCATTAAGGCGATGAATCTATATGGGGCCCTTAAGCTTGATGTGTCATATTCTCCGATAGGCCTAGTTCTGAAATGTTTTCCAGGAAACAACATTCTTTTGAGGGTCTCAACAAGGTCCATTCTGATGTTTTCTAACCAATCGTCAGATAAGAATATTTGTGCTTCTAGAAGGTGGTAGGCCAGGGCTACATATCCTGGGCTATAGGATGCATAGCCTTGTTTGTCCACATTCTCTAGGATCATAGTGGTTACATCTGCCCGAGGCAGAATCCAACCATTCACTTCAGAGCATGGGAAAAGCTCTGGTCTGGTGTCAATATTCATCAGTGAAGATCTCTCTATATTGGCATATATTCTTTTTTCCTTCAAGCCCATATCAGGCACCTCTTGGCGCGTGATCAACCTGTATATCTCTCCCCACTGGTACTTAGGCCCTACACCAGATATGCACTTGGTGTCCTCATAGATGTATTCGGTTTTGGTAATCAATTCCACTTCGGGATCCTCTTCGACCATAGGGGACTTCTTCTTTTGTCCCTTCGACATTTTGAGTTCGGAATATTCCTGTTATACATGCAATTATCATCATTAGGCTTTTTCCGGCTAAGTTGCAAACATTGAGACACAATGTGCATTGTTACACTTCATCTATGTTTAACATGAAAAAATTAGTTAAATGAAGCAAATATGTGCAAGATAACACCGTTGTCTAATAAAACAATTCTATCAACATATCTCCAGTGGGGAAACAAAATCTACATCAACGTGAAGAAACCTTGGGCTCTCTGTGGACGCCATGATCATCACACTGCGTGGGAATGACAGTGAAAATTATTCAAGCTTTTTCAGTGGTGTGCTTTAACAAAACACTACCCATGCAATCTATGGTCAAGAAAACTATATGCAGTGATATATCCCCCTCCATCGGCTTGGGTTTGAAACCAACCATGAACCGGGTCGCACGAAACAGCGTGGCGAAATACGGCTGTGGTTTGAGGATGCGGGTAGCACGAAAAAAAAGGGGGGGGGGGAACCATTCCAAGTGCCACAGGAAGGCCATGAAAAACCTTCCCCTACCAAAACATCATCACACAGGGCAGATTGGTGTAGACAGCGTAATGGTCGTCTGCACCAAACCCCCCATTCACTAAGTGTAGGGTCGCATAACAAAAGGCCGTGGGGAAAAAACTACCCTATGGGTCAAAACGCCCTCCCACGGATAGTTATGTTACAAAATCCTCAATATATACACATGTAAACAATGGGGCCAAGAAAAATGGCCGTAAAACCTAACCATGCGAACATCAACAGAAAGCTCAAACAGAATGGGATAATGCAATGAGGAGTCTACCTAGCAACGCTGTGTGAACGGCGGGAAGAAGGCGGCCAAGCTTCCATGGTTGATCCACCTAGAAACGTGGGTACACCAACAATGGGGGACCTTGTGAGATAGAGAGAATGACAGCACACAAGAGTGACAGATCATGACAGTCGAAAAGCAATAGAATAATAAAACCGACCCCATACATATATATAGTCAACCATAAGCGGCGGGGAAAAATAAAAATTGGACGGCGGAGACAAACGGATCGGATGTCAAAAGGAAATTCCTTTCGCAACGTCGGGTGGCCAAACCACTAAGCTATCCACGGAGACATCCACAATAGAACTTCACAAGACTAATCATCGGAGCTTACGAGATTAAACATTGGAGTGGTAGCGGGAAAGGGAGCCGCAACGGCGGAGTCATAAAGGATGAACCATTCCACAACATGTAAGGTCTGAATCAGAAGAGAAAACAACTAAAAGATCGGAAGGCTAGTTCTTTCTGCGGCCGCAACGGCGGAAACCCAAAACCCAAGGATCGAGGAAACAACAAAGTGGGGCTGAAAAGTCAAAGTATTGGGGGACTTCACAATCTGTCGTCCGCAACTACGGAGAGCGAAGTAACAATTCTTTCCGACGCGAAACAAAAAATCAGTCGATTGAGCCAAATACATCAGAGAAGAATAACGAAGCTAAAGCTGATTATTTCTCCGTAACGGTGGGGTTGCAAGCAAAAAATCTTCTGATTCAAACACTTGAAAACGCAATCAAATGCAAAAACAAAAGTGGATCATTTCAGGCATTGGAAACAGTCTTTTTGAAGAGTCATTATATCAAATCAAAGAAAAAAATCAAACCAGTATAAGAGAACGGAGGGTCCCAAAATGTTTTTGAATTTTGGGAAAATGTTGGAGCTGCAACAGGTCCCTCGAGTAGACTCATAAATGTACTAGATTTAGGTGACATCTCTGGTCTTCAACCAAATACTACACGGACCAAACCCTGTATGAATCGCAACGGTGCAATGATGTAGTTGGAGTCGAGCATGTGAGAAACAACCATCCCGAGAGGCACTAAGGACTCCTCTTAAGTGGTCCAAGGAACTCATCAATGAAGTTAATGAAACTAGGATACAGGGACCTCTAGGTATATCCTTTGGAATATGTGTTTTGGCTTCGACAGAAGGAGACCTACCCCTAGTAAAGGAAATGGTGTTTCCTTGACCAAAAGCATGAGGGAGATAACTGAAAGATGTGAGACAATATGTGGGCTGACCCGATGAATGGGGGGGGGGGGGGGGGGGGGGGGGAAGGGAAATAGTTGAACAGGGGTAGGGGAAGTATAGTAGACTCAAACTTCCTTTGTTTAGAGTATGACGATAGGGAGGACCAGGCAACAAAGGAAACTAACTCATGGGAATTGGATCATAGCTGTAATATTGGGAATGTCATTGCAGATGGGAAATACTTAGGGGAGGTGGATACTTTTGATATTGAAGGGATCCAAGGAAGACACATTGCAGAGTACTCCGAACAAAGGTGGTCCTATACTGACTAGATGACCATTCAGATAATTTTACAAGCATGAATGAAACCAAATTTTCTCGGCAATCTTTTCTTGATGAGAAGGCTGGAAAAGAGCTTAACGACAACCCAAGGTGAGATTTTTCGTAAAGTGCAGCCCCTTTTCCCGAGAAAGCATAAAAGTGTGTAGAGGGGAATCGTCTTGGCTTGAATACGCCAAGGTGTTCCTTTTCATTTTATGGTCTACATGGTCTGTAAAAGGAGGTAAATGAGACAATGTAGACACCCTTTCCTATACTTTAGAGAGCGAGAAAAGAAGTAGTTGCGCTTGACTATCTTTCCATTGTTTTAAGGAGTCAGAAAAGAGCTTAAACGAAACTCCAGTATGGTCAACCGATTGCGGTGGAATAGGAGTTGCCCCATGTCAGGATGGTGGACAATGGTCCAAAGGTCATCCTAACAATATGGATGCAGAAGATGGCTCTCAAACATACCATTAGATGCACGGGATAGATTGCGGCAAAGGCATCCGAATTGGTGCAGTAGAGGCACCCAAACCGAGGTGGCTCTTGGACAGAGGTCAGGAGAGTTGTGTGTGAGTTGTTGTGGGTGCAATTGAATACATGTGATGTGATTGCAAGTTTGGGGGTAGTTATACGCCAAATACATGCAAGAGAAATAAATCATTTTCTGGACAATGGTCCCAAGATCCGCGTAAGGTGCGATGGATGGAGTAGACAACTATATGTTACAAAAAAGATAAAAATGATGTTCCTTAATGGGGGGTGGCATGAATTCCCACATGAGTAGTGGTAGGGAAGAGTGATACAAGTACAGGTCCACAGACACTTGCATCGCCATGCTATGGCTCGTAAATCGAGGTAGCTTCCGAGAAGAGGTCCCAAAATTTGTTTGTTAAACATGAGACGATGGTCTCATAAGAAGATGTAAATTTGAGCCTGGAGGTGTGAGAGGTGTCTCGAACCAGTTATAGGTTACTTTGGACTAGAAGCTAATGGTGTTGCCCCTAACTTGTGGTAAAAATGTTGGAAAACAAGAAAGGGAGAAAACTACGCTATAAGGGACTCATAGTGGTGGTATTAGGCATAGGCTCTCTTGAGGTGGAGCCAGTTGCATGGCTTCTTCAAGAGTCGACCACCTGAGTCAGCAAAGAGGTATGCCCCCTTGTTGAGATAAAGGTCATTGGCAAGGCGGGATGATAGAATCTGGTATTTTATGGGAAGAACCGATTCCACACTATTGTTTAAACGGAATGGGGTAAAACTGGAGGTTGTCTTATATATCTCCCCATCATCGTGTAAGTGGTGCTGGGGTAGATTAGGTGGATTTTCCATGAGCGATGAGAGGAAAGGGTGAATGGTGCTAGTGATCATGTAAATGGTATCAGTTGTGGTTTTTGTGTCCTTGTCCCCATTCTCTATTGCAGGAAGAAGGGCAGGCCTGGAGACAGGATGAGTCTTGGATGGACCTGGAGATAGGTGCAACATCATCTCAATTGGATGGACATCAGTCAACACATCCTGGGGCCTTAGAGGCAAGGTCGGTGGTTCAAGGTACCACACAAGATCTCCTAGGGTGAAATCCTATAGATTGCAAGTTGCCAACATAGACTTACTCACGATCCCGGATGGTAGGAAAAGGAAAGGGAAAAGAGCAAGGAAAAGGATCATGCTGATCAGGAATGAAACCCATTGTTTCCCTAGTAACTGAGGATGAGGTTGCGACTGAGGTTACGATTGGGGATGGATCTACGGTCGCAGAAACAATGGAAGAAAAAGGTCTGATGGACCCTTGGTGGTGGTGGAGACAAGAGGGTCAGTAGAACTTGACATCATGTAAATGGACATGGTGTCTGAAGAAGGATGTGGGGGTGAACTTCTTTGATCAGAGTGATCTCCGATTCAAGGGAATGTTGATGGAGGTCGGCTAAAGCAATTTGAAATTTGGGAAATTCTTGACAGTGGTGAGAATAGTGTCCATATAGTCTGTAGAGGGTGCAAGCATGGTTTTTTCTTAGTGACTTGTTTCTTACTATTTGTGTGCTTGGAAGCTCAACCATGGGAAGGTTTTCGTTTGTATCCATGGCGTCCAAATGCATGCGAATCATTGGGATCTTGGGGAAATTCTGATTTGGATTTCCCTATTGCTCATAGATGGCGCAAGGAGGGACCTGCTGAGGTTCTACAGTAGCTTTTTCGTTCTTTCCCCTGGCCCTTTTCAGGTGGGGCGATGCGGGTGCGGGTGCGGTGGTTGGTTTTTGGGAACCTAGTGGAGGATGGGACTCAACCGCAATGGGATACATGGGTGTTAAGACTACCTAAGGCATTGATGGTTGAGCCAGTGGATCAAGATACCACACAGGAATGTTCAATGTAAAGTTGGATAGTTTTAGGGTGGCCATTACTGTATTGCTCATGACTCCAGGTAGGGGAAAGAGGAAGGGAATTGTATGGAATGGAGAGGAGCCCAGATAAATCCTTGATGCTTGTATGTGGGGATTAGGTTGTGGTTGCAATTGCACATAATGTTGTGGCTATAGATGATGTTACAGCTACTGATGGTGTTGCAGCTGTGGACGGTGCTGCAGTTGCAGTTGGGGCTACAACTGTGCTTGTTGTTTGCATGTAGCGGTGCTGGATGAGACCATGCACAAGTCCATGGTCTCATTTTTTGTTAGTCGCGGTGACACTAAGGGGAAATGATTCATCATAATGGTATGGGAAAACAACCCAGGGCCCACATTCAACAATGGGGAGCCTGGTGTCTCGTCAACCATGGTGTTGATTGCAGGGATGACATTGGCATGTGTGGTTGTCCCTTGTGGTTCAATGGTGGTGATGGTAGGGATAACATTGACGGGTGTCGTTAACCCTTGTAGATCATGATAAGGGAGTTTATCAACTATCACGATCTTCCCTTCATGGGGGGACATCATGAGATGGAAGACAGTTGATGCGACATCTCTCATGGCATACATATCACTTCTTTCGAGGAGAAGGTTATAGTCCAGTTGAGTGTTGACAACTTGTATGTCAATTAGAACTGTCTTCCTAGCTAATGTGATGGGGACATGGGGGAGGATTCCTTGGGCTTTAGTGGGATGGCCATCATAAGCCTGCAGAGTTGTGGATGATGGTTCCAGAATTAGGGATCTAAGATTCTGCCAAACTAGGGTAGACATAATGCATGTAGATGCCCCCTCATCTACTATGCACTGGAGTACAACCAAATTTCGGATATACACCAGGATTTAGAAGGCGATGGTGGATGGCATGTGCGGTTCTTCATTCTCCATGTCAAATGTGTTCAAGTTGGAGTTGGAAGGGTCTACGGCCCTAAGGGTGGCTAGTAGCGCTTTCTGCTGCATTAAGCATGTTTTGAGTACCTCCAGAGTGGACATGGATGTTGGTGTTTGAGCCAAATCATCCACTATGCTATAGCTGACCATAGCTCTAGCCATGGCATTATTGTCCACTTGGCATATGGGGGGGCAGGGGAAAGGGGGTAACTAAAGAGGTGCATTGATCAATTTGGACGTAGATGCCATTGATGTGTCAGCGGATTCGGTGGTGGTTTTGTACTGAATCCATCTGGTTTGTAGGTTGACCTCTTCAATTGTCATGGCTAGCAAGTGGTGGAAACCTGTTTTGGGTGTGGGAGGTGCCCCTGGAGCATTGGGATTGGGCTAGGGAGGGGTTGTGGTTGCCACTAATCCTTGGATTAGTAATGGGTTTTGAAGCACCATAGGAGGAGGTACTTGTGGTGTTGGCTTGGGTTGGGCTTGATTTGTAGCACTGGCGGCCTATTGAACCTCACTCTGAATGGCCTGCTTAGCGCAACCCATGAGGGGACACTCGAATGTGTAGTGCCGATAGACTTCATACAGTGTGCATGGTTGGTTTGTGCACAATGGGGCATTGCATCTTGGTACATTTGGTTGTGGGGGATTTTGGGTGGGTTGGTTTGCTTCGGCATTGTTGGGAGGGTTTGGTTGTTAACCGCCTCCCTGCGGTTGGTTATTAGCTTAGTTTCGGGGCCAATTATTTCTAGCTTTCCCTTGTTGATTTTTTGGGGTAGGCTGGTTGGGACGGTTTTGTTGTGCACATACTTGTCCCAACGAAGTGGGTGAAGCAGGGGTGGGGGATTGAAATGCTTGTATAGGTGGTGCATAATAAATTTGGGTAGGTGGAAGTGCCACAAATGTGGGAATTTTCCCTGCGTACTGTTGTGTTGTCCATGCCAAGGCTTGAGCCTACTCTCGTGGCGCAGGTTGTGCATGGGAAGTTGTTTCTATAGACTGGGACATTATTCTTGCATAGTCTAGAGTTTGGTTTTGGTAAGCAATGCTAGCATTGTTGCTTAGTTGTGGTGGAACTATAGGTAGTGTCGGACGGTGCTGTGGTTGTTGGGAGACGGAGCCTATGATGCCATCTGTAGCATGATATGCCCCCAATGCATCCTGGTAGGAGGTTCCTGGATAGGCAGCGTCGGGAATGATGGTGTAAAGGTATCCATACTGCGCATAGATTAGGTCAAACTATTGGGATTTCACTATGGCCACCTCTTCGGATTGGGGACGTTCGGATGCGACGTCCTTTGTTATGGGTGGGAGCAAGGTTTTGAGAAACCAATCCAAGAATATCTTGTCGTCAAGTTAGATTTTACACAAACTATGATGTTGTTTCCACTCATGGATGTGGTCGGTTATATGTGTCATAGTGCTCTAGTGACAGGATAACAGGATCTCCACCCCTTCATCATATCTAATGGGGAGTTGGAAATACTGTAGGAACATGAAAGCTAGGGAGTTTAAATCTGGGTACTTGGCTTGCGATAGCTCAATGTACCATTTGGTTGCCGCACTTGTGAGGGTGCACTGGAACAGTCTTAGCCTAATCGAATCATCTACAATGTTGTTTGATGAGCACCATAGATAAAATGTCATGATGTGGTTTTTGGGACACTCCCTTGCCTTCCCTTCAAACTTTGGAATGTCCTAGGGAAGTTTGGTTGGCATGGGAGGACAAAAGGTTTGTTGGTGGATGGGGTCATTTGTCAATAAAGCCAAATCAGGCAAGTTATGATGAGCCATGGAAGGCATATTTGGCCCCAAGTCGATGTGAGATGGGGGAGGTATGGTGGCGGGGTTTGCAGGTGCATAATGTACTTGCATACGTGGGGGTGCTGGTGGTGCCATTGTGGATGGCACCACCAGATTTTGGCGACACTCACCTACCTTCCCTTCAAACTTTGGAATGTCTGAGGGAATTTTGGTTGGTAGGGTGTGGTTTTGGGGACACTCCCCTGCCTTCCCCTCAAACTTTGGAATGTCTGAGGGAAGCTTCGTTGGCATGGGAGGACAAAAGGTTTGTTGGTGGATGGGGTCGTTTATCAATCAAGCCAAATCAGGCAAGTTATGATGAGCCATGAAAGGAATATTTGGCCCGAGGTCGATGTGAGATGGGGGAAGTATGGTGGTGGGGTTTGCAGGTGGATAATGTACTTGCATACCTAGGCATGCTGGTGGTGCCATTGTAGATTGGCCAGTGCCCCCAAGTGTGGTGTGAGGGACAGTGTGGATGGAAGGGCCACTACCCCCATGTATGCCACTGCCCCACCATGATGGAGGGGTAGTGTATGTGGAAGGGGCAGTGCCCCCCTACGTGATAGGAGGGGTAGTGTGTGTGGAGGGTCCACTGCCTGCAAGTGTTGTAGGCGGGATAGCTTGAGTGGTTACTATGGGTGGTGGAATATGACTAATGATAGTTTGCATGACCATGATAGGGCCACTTGCAGGATTGTTAGTGATAATTTGTGGTGTGGACATGGGTCCATTAGTGATTGCTATGCCGCAAAATGGATCCAGGTTTGCACCAGCCATGGGGCTTGATGGTGCTATGTGTAGTTCTGGTTTAGACTGATATGGATCTGAATCTGAATTAGAGGTTGTGTGGCCTTCTGATGGTGTGAGAGTTCTTCGAGAATGGTCTTGATGGTGTCGGTTCATTGACCCAAATTGTGGTGGTTCACCTGATCTTAGGCATGAGGAAGAGCATGAGGGATCAATTGTGCTATATTTGTGTATCAAACTAGTGGGAATGATATTTTGGACCCCAATTTCAATGGCTTCCTATTGGCTGTAGGTGGTCACTTGGCCACCAAGACTACCAGAAGACAACACTTTGCTTTTTCCTCATGGGCATTCTAATCAATCGGTGGGGGTCGTTGCCTGTTTCGCTTGGCAATTCTTCTCAGCAGCCAGCTACTTTGGGTTTCTCGTGGTACTCCTCACAATGAGTTTCTAGTTAGAGCCCAAGTACTTCCCACGGTTAAGGCAGTCAGGGACTTATGTCCTCAAAGACTGCAGATTTTTGAACTTAGTGTAAATTAATCAATTTTAGTGGCTCTCTCAACGTCATGAACTGAGTGGGGTTGATTTATGTGGTATGGCGTGTATGTGTTTCTATGTTTCTATTATTTTGTGGCTGCGAATGTTCTATGAATTCATCATATTGTGGTTGAAAGTAGTAAATGAACAAAAATTTTGTAGACGGATACCATTTTTAACCTTGCGTTGTGATAGCCTAACTAGGTGACCACCTTACACCTATATTCTTATTCAACCAGGAGAAGGTACTGGGCTCTCAACATAATGGGACTAAGCCCATTTGTAGATCCATAGGACACCTCCCGGATGCAAGGTTGGTCAACAGGTAGGAGGCTTAGCACCGTGTGAAACCCTCCTTCTCTACCCCCTCTACCTTCAAAGTCATCCGTTTTTAATGGTTTTGAACAATATTGGGTGAAGGGCATATTACTATATGAGGTGTGCCCTTCGTCTTATACTAGAATGCCCTGAAGGGTGATGACTATGTAGAGGATGAAGGGAAAGCAAGACTGTTAATTTTATGTGAGTTTTAGTTAGCCTATGTTAATTAACCAATTAAAATTTTTTGAATTTACACTTTGTTTGTAGATGAAATTGCAGTAACTGAAACAGAAACAAAAATGGGACTATTGTGCTCGACAGAGACGGATAAGCCACACTGACGATCCTTAGTAAGTTGAAAATTAACTTTTGAGTGACAATCTGCACGTTTTGGGTCAAATGAGGCTAGGGGGTCACCAAATGTTTCTAGAAACAGGCGAGGGGGTCGCATAGATTTCATAGACAGAAGTGGTCTACCTTCCTGAAGGAAGTTGCACCTTTCAAGGGAAAAAGGGTGACTGGGTCACACCTATGATGCCTAAATGGGTGACCTGGTCCCATATTTAGTCCCTATAAGTGCGAACTGCTCCGGAATGGGGGGTTTTTGATCTCGAGTCAGATCTCGTCGACAGTAACCTGTATTGTGGCCAAATGGAATTGGATTTTCCTTATGGAGGTTTTACAAAGACAGTAAACTAAAAATAAACAAGATTTAAACTAGATCTAACAAGAAATTTTAAACCAAGGGTACAAACTAAAATAATACTTGAAATTTAAAAAACTGAACTAGGGATTATGTGGGATCGACGTGGTATGGTCACAAGTTCTGTAGCAGGGATTTCTCCCTGCTACAAGGGCATGAATGGATCCATTCTGTCTATAGGATGGAAGGGTAGCTTCCTATGTGCTAAAATGTAGGAAAAGTAAATAGAATAGAAACGAAGAAAACATGGACAAGAAATGACGGTGAGCCCCTCTGCAAACAAGATTAGGTATTTGCTCTGAGAACCTGCAAACAACTATTAAAGACAACAATAAACCTGCAAAACAAGTTAATAAACAAACCTGCAAGAAAATATGGGTTAGAAAACAACTGAGCTACTAAAACAAAAACATGAACAAACAATGGTATACCTCTTCTTTGGTGCAATGAGCCACCATGCCCTAGCTGGAAGAAGCACCTCTCTATCTCACTCAGCAATGAAGGAGCTATGGCTCAATGGGGAAGATGAGTGGATGAAAGGGGGATGTGGATGGCTTGATAGACAAAGGGTCTCAAGGCATCGATGGGTAGCATAACAATATGCAAGGGAAGAGTTGTTTGTGAGTGACCCCCACCCATCTTTTTATAGCATTTTTAGGGTTCTAAGCCCTTAGTCATGGCTTTATCCCCTTTTGCCCTAACTTTAGCACCTTTTAGGGTTTTAGTCTCCTTTGAGGGGTTTTAGCCCCTTTTTGGAGGCTTTAGCCCCTAGCAAAGTTATTTAGGATCCGTTTTTGGGTTTTTAAGCCCTTTTACTCATTTTTAAGCATTTTTTAGGGTGTGGGGGTCTAATGGGGTGGTACAAGGGTCGTGCATGGGTGTCCTTGGGTGGTGTAGGCCATGTAGAGCTGACTAATGGATTTTTTGGTTTAACAACTATACTAGTGGCGGTCGACAAACTAACCAAAATTTCCCACTTCATTCTAGTCAAAGACACTTATGATGTGACAAATGTAGTAAGGGTATTCATAAATGAAATTGTATGCCTTCATGGAGTTCTAAAGAAGATAATTTATGACCGAGACCCTAATTTTACCTCCATATTTTGGATAAGTATGCAATCAGCATTAGTGACCCACCTGAACTTAAGCTCAACTTATCATCCCAAGACAGATGGGCAGACAAAGAGGGTGAATCGGGTGATGGACGACATGCTTAGGATATATTTTATGGATCATTAGACATAGTGGGAGAAATGTCTTCCTCTAGTGGAGTTTGCATATAACAACAGTCATCACAGCTCCATTGGTACGCATCCATATCAATCATTGTATGTGATACCTTGCAAGACTCCACTCAGTTGGGACAGGTTGGAGGACCATGTTTTAGTTGGACCTGAGTTGCTTCAGAGGAGAGAAGGGAAAGTGGTATAGATTAGGTAGAGTTGCTTCGAACCATTACATGTACTATATCATAGGGTTCAACAGCTCTGTAGTCACCATGTGGACAAAGTTAAGATCCAGTGGGACAAGTATAGCCCATGATCTTCTACCTCGAACGATGCAAACACTATGAGTCGAGATTTTCCCTGACTATTTTGACTATAACTTCATGACAAAGGTTCCCAGAGGGTGGGTGTATGTAACACCCCATATTTTGACTTAGGCATGTTTATCACTCAGACTTATTACACTCCATTTACTTATTATATGGGCACTGAGATATACTAAGTAAACTATATTATTTGGCATGTTATATGTGATTATATACTCATGATGATGGTGCAATATTATCATGCTTATGCTCTAATTTTGATGTTATGATGTTATCGTGCTTATGGTCTGATTATGATATTATGATGTTATCATGCTTATATCGATGCTTTGATTATGATGTGATGATGATTAACATACTTATGTAGATGCTATGATTATGATGTTATCGTTGTTAGGATATTACTGTGCTTATGCGATTACTATGTGGTAGTCATCATCATATTCCTCTATTTCATAACAAAAATATATAATTGATTGTAATTCTTGATATTATGTGATGGAAGGAAATAATGTTGATAATATGAACCAATTATTGATTTAATATTTTAATGAATGCATGGTTGCATAGTGCTAACCCACAAGGTACAAGGGCTATGTGATAGCTGGGTACATGATGTGAAGTGTGATGTAATACATATATTGAATAGAGACTTAATTTCCAAAGTGATGGTACGATGGCATGTACCAATTAAATCGATAGTAGTACAATATGGTTTGATAGGGTATAAACCCAGCATGTTGAGAGGGATGGATGTATTTCCCACCCTATGTCACTATGGTACTTGAGGTCGTGGGAGGGCAGTGCTGATATTTCTAAAGTGGAGCCATTCATTTCATTATATGCTTCTGAAGTGGCATCATTATGTTCCATAATGCTTAAAGGAAGCACATAGAACATTGTTCTAAATAGGTACAAGTTTATAATGAATTTATTCTTGTTAGAGCTATGAAATTATACTGCTTCACAAATTATAGAGGACCGAGGAGGGAATGTAGAGGGAATCACATGAGGAGAGAGCCTACGCATTGAGAAAGACATTATGGTGAGATATGGTAAGGAAATGAGGATGAGATCTTGTAAAGTTGGAATGATGGTCAATAGTGTGGAGAGGGGATATGTTGGGGAAACATTAGTAGAAGACTGACAAGTAGAGGAATATACCACTGGAAAACAAACTGGTAGAGTATAACTAGGGACAAAATGCAGGTCTGCAATTCTAGTAGACAATATGGAACACTGACAAAGTACATTGAGCAATGCAAAGAAAATAAAAATTCTTTGAGAAGGAATACTATGCAATATTTATGGAAGAACCTCATTAGGATCTGACACCCTAGTTGGGATGCCCATCTAAGAATATAAACAATGAATACACAAAAAAAAATACATACATAGTTAATTAGGCATGAAATCTCATTTAATTCTAATTAAGAATATATATATAAATATATTAGCAAGGTGAGGTGATGTTTGGTTTTCATCTTCCAAGCTTTCCCTTGGACTCCCCAAGGCTATTTGTCTTCACTTAGCCCTAACAAATTACATTCAAGCAATTGTCAACCTTTTCGTGACACAATATTAAATGATATTAAATTTACCCACTTAATGTTATAATGTGATAAAATATTGTTTTCATACATAATAGTTCCCATGTTACCATGGATTTATCCTTGAGACCCATCCCTTGTGAGAAATGATCATAATGGTGTATGTATCCAACTTGGCTGGAAAAGTTCTTCTATGAAAGGCGTGTGTAATTTGGTCAATACTTCTTCTTTTCGATGAGGCCTGAAATATTCATTTAGTTCATTTATATTTTCCTAAATTGATTTTCCATGGTTATATACCGATGGTCCTTATCTAGAATGGAAGATATACTATAAGTATCCATATCCCACTGAAATATGAAAGATGAATTTTCAAGGGCTTATGTGGTGCTTTGAGGGCATATTCATGGATCAAATCCTTTAAATATGTATACATGACTTTATGCCATTTATTTTCTTTCCTTACCATGGTCAAGATGTAGAGACCCAAAGGTTGCATGTACAAAACCTTGTTATGACAACTCATCTATCTCTCTCACTCTCTCTCTAACCACATGCTCTATGCTTTATAGAAATTAGGGATAACAACATAATGGCTTTATTGAAATTAGTCTTTTGGGGCTTGTAAATATTGACCTCATAATGAGATATGGTTGGCATTATGACGTTTTAGATATAATCGATGGGTCTCGACACCTTCACCATTTCTATGAGAAAAAATAAAGGGACTTAGGGACTAAATGAGTATTTTAAGACTCATGAGAAATGAATGAATACTAAAATTACCAAAAAGGCCCTCTAAAGGGGGTATTTATCCTTTATAATGAGCCTTGTATAGATAATTTGGGGGAAATGATGAGTATGGTAGCTCACATGGAAGGTTTAGTCGAGGAGGTCAATAATGAGGATCTATTTCAATCTACTTCAATGGGAAAATGTTAGGTTATGATTGACACATTGTAGCTAGATAAGATGCTAGGTCATGTTGATGGATAGAGAACTAGGTCATTTATAGAATTATTTGATTTTGTTCGACATGATTTACTTACGGTTTGTAATAGGTTAATCTAGAAGGTTTTTGAGGGTATTTAATACCACATTCTTATCTCTAACCGATATCCCGAGATAATGGATCTCAAATGAGATTATTTCTCCACATCATTTTGTAAGGTGGCTACATTTGTGAATGCTGAACACTTGTTCCTATATGCATAACAAACTAATTCTTTCAGCCTCAAATTGAATTTTTTATTCCTCATTTAAGTTTGGTTAAATCTAGATTAAATGAATTTCTTTGTTGTTTGAAAACTTAGGTGCAGATATGTGTTTTAGAGCTAATGGATCTCAAATGAGGGTATTTCTGCACATAAGGTTGTAAGGTGGCTACATTTGTGAATGCTTCCTTAAAGGGATGCACGATCATGTATTAATAAAAACATGTAAAATATACCATATGTTCTCTGACGAAATGTCTAGGTATATGCATTCCTTTCCCATTTATGAGAATAAAGTATACAGCCATATACTTGTTGTTGAGTTTGTAATGTTGTGGTGTTATGATGTCATGTAAGTTTTGTCATAATCTATGTTAGTATTCTTCCACTTCATGGAAGGTGTGGTTAAGATCCCAGAGTGATCCTTATCTTTTGTTTTTACATTATTTTTCATACATTTTGGGTTCAAGTTGGACTTGTCAACCAGACATGACTACAACCTGAAAATTTCATGAGTTTTAAGGAGGATGACTGGGTAAGCATGCTAAAGCATGGCTTGCGGGTATGAATAGGTGCTTCACACTGAACGAGTATACCTCCAGTTCCAAGTCTAGAATGGCCATATTTCAACTAAAGGGTGATGCCCTAAATTGGTGGTCAGACCTAGAGAAACAATTGCATCTTACTCCTTTGAGTGTTTCATGGAAGTTATTCGAGGAAAGGTTTAACATGAGGTATCTTTCGGTTTATTACAGGGAACAATACACATGTTCCTTTAATGCTTTGGTACAGGGAAGCATGATGGTGGAAGATTATGAAGCTATATTCATGGAAATATTAAAGTATGTTCCATACTTGGAATCAGATGATCGACAGGTGGAGTGATTTGTATATGGACTCAACTACAAGATCAGGGCCATAGTATGGATGCATAAGCCATATTTAGTTTCGATGGTAATTGAGTCTTCTTGCTATGATGAGGATATGTCAGATTCAAAGGGAGGAAACAAGTTGATAGGATCCAATCAGTATGTGATAGGGAAGGCTCCATGATTGTACTTCATAGGAGGACAATGCAGAACTCCTCCTTATTGTAACAGGTTCACCCTAAGAGCTAACACTTTAGGTAACTCAGTATCGTAGGGTTCTTCAGCAAACCATGGGAACCAAGGATGAACACATGGCAATTCTTATAGAGGATTAGGAGGTCCTAGAGGATCGAGGGGAAGGAAATCATCCCAGAGGACTCCTCCCAACAACACGAAAGCACCACCTAATGTCTCTTGTTGGGGATTTGGAGTTCCCCATTTTTAGCGGTATTGGTCTAAGGGATATAAGAAAGGAAAAGCATCCATGGCTAATTCCGCTAACACTCATAGGATTCATGCAGCTATTCACAACCACTAGAAAGAACATCAGTCCATCGTAGTGGAATCCACTGGAAAAGTAAACAACGTCAAACTTAAAATTTAATTTTATTCTGGTGCAATAGATAGTTTTATTTCAGCATATGCGTTAGATAACTATAGGTTGGTATCCTATGAGAATGATGATTTTGAATTGGTAGAGATGGATTTAGGGGTTAAACAAGTAGTACGCCTTAAGGTAAGGGGGTGTCAAATGAAATCAGGAGTATGCACCACTAAGTTAGATGCTTATGTCACCAATTTAGACCCATCATCTCAAGAGAAGGGATCTTAGTGGACCCATAAAAGGTGAAGTCCATCAATGGTTGGACAATTCCCAAGAATGTGCATGAGGCGCATAGCTTCATTGGATTAGCAGGGTATTACCGAAGATTCGTGCAAGTGTTGTCCAAGATTGTGGAACCCATCACCACATTACAGTGAAAGGGAATATGATATGAGTGAACCAATGAATATGATATTGATTTTGGTGAATTACATAGATTACTAACTAGTGCACCAATCTTATGGGTACCAGACATGGATAAAGAATTCATGGTATGCACTGACACCTTGAAGAAATGATTAGGAGCAGTTCTAATGTAGGAAGGTGGGGTAATATCTTATGCATCTCGTAAGTTGAACTCTCATGAGGATCAATATTCCACACATGATCTAGAACTAGCAGCAGTAATGTTGGCACTAAAATTATGGAGACACTACATGGTTGGCAGAAGTTTCACACTTAAAACAGATCATCAGAGATTGCAGTATATTTTTACACACAGGGATCTAAATGCTAGATAACGACGATGGAGTGAGTTCATGCATGAGTATGACTTTGCTATCTTGTATATCAAAGGAAAGGAGAATGTGGTGGAAGACACTCTAAGCTCAAGAGCGAGGATTTTCTCCTTAATCCCCTTAAAAGTGGATTTGAAGGATAAAGTGCTCGGACAACTCTTAGGGGATGGTTGGTATATAAAGGTAACCTTAGATATTGAAAATGGGAAGAAGTTTCAGTCAAAGTATGATGGGTACCATATTGAGGAAGATGGGTTTCTGCGGTATCAAGGGAGAATGTATATCCCTAAAGGAGGTGATCTCAAGGAATAAATCCTTAGTGAGGCCCATAGGGCACATTATTGTGTGCAACCTGGAGTGAAGAAGATGTATACAAACATGAATAAGCTCTTCTTCTGGACCGGTATGAAGACCGAGGTAGTTGATTTCATTTCGAAATTCCTAGAGTGTTAGCAAGTCAAGGAAGATCGTTGACACCCACTCGGTTGCTTACAGCCTCAAGATATTCCTATGACTAAATGGGAAGTCATTTCCATGATCTTCGTTGTGGGATTTCCACTCAGATCCTTGAGACATAATGCTATACTGGTGGTGGTCGACAAACTGAGCAAAATTTCTCACTTCATTCCATTCAGAGAAACTTATGATGTGACATATGTAGCAAGGGTATTCATATATGAAATTGTATGCCTTCATGGATTTCTGAAGAAGATAATTTCTAAACGAGACCATACATTTACCTCCATATTTTGGACAAGCATGCAGTCAACATTAGGGACGCAACTGAACTTAAGCTCAACTTATCATCCTGAGACAAATGGGTAGACAGAGAGGGTGAATCAAGTGATGGAGGACATGCTTAGGATGTATGTTATGGATCATCAAAGATAGTGGGAGAAATATCTTCCTCTAGTGGAGTATGCATATAAAAACAGTCATCATAGCTCCATTGGTAGGATTCCATATCAAGCATTGTATGGGATACCTTGCAAGAATCCACTCAGTTGAGATAGGTTGGAGGACCATGTTTTAGTTGGACTTGAGTTGCTTCAGAAGATGGAAGAGCAAGTGGTATATATCACACAACGACTGAAAGAAGCACAGGATAGATAAAAGAGTTATGACGATGCACAAAGAACTGATAGAAGTTAAGAGGTAGGGGACAGGGATAATTTTAGGGGCAAATTTTAGCCCAGTGGGCTATTTTTCCATGTTTTCCCCCCAAAAAATATTCACCATTTTACATTTTTTGAAGCCTTGTTTTGCCCAATTTTGATGGGGTAAAAACATTTCACCCTAAAAATCATCAAATTATTATATAAACAATATAAAATCCTAGGAAATTAAAATATTTTTTGAAAAATATCGCCAATAATTTTATAGTTGGCATTTTAAGAATTGGTAATATTCGCCAACATTTATACACTTTTAAATAAGTATGGTTCCTTAAAATCATCCCTGGTAGGGGATCATGTATTTATCTACATCCAACCAAATAAAAGTACCATTCAGTTTGGAAATGGGATCACGTTGTCACCTTGCTTCATAGGGCCATTTGAGATTCTTGAATGAATCAGACCGGTAGCTTATCGTCTTGCACCATCACCCCACTTGCACATAACTCATAATGTATTTCATGTTTCAGTATTGCGACATTACATAGCTGATGAGACTCATAAAATTCATTGGAAGGAATTGCAGGTCTCGGATGAGGGAACCTTCACAGTCGAACCATTATGTATACTAGATCGTAGGGTTCGATAGCTCCATAGTCACCATGCAGACAAAGCTAAGGTCAAGTGGGACAAGTATAGCCCATGATCTGCTACCTCGGACAATGCAGACACTATGCGTCAAGATTTTCCCTCGCTATTTTGACTATAACTTCATGATGAAGTTTCCCGAAGGGTTGGTGTATGTAACGCCCCATATTTTGACTTAGGCATGTTTATCACTCACACTTATTACACTGCATTTACTTATTATATGTGGGATGAGCTATACTGAGTAAACTATATTTTTTGGCATGTTATATGTGATTATATACTTATTATGATGTTATGACGTTATTATGCTTATGCTATGATTATGATGTTATCATTGTTATCACATTACTGTGCTTATGCGATTACTATGTGGTATTCATCATCATATTCCTCTATTTCATAACAAAAATGTATAATTGATTGTAATTATTGATATTATGTGATGTGTATGATGTTGTAGAGGGATACCCACCCATGATGCAATCAATTTTATGATATTATGTGATGTAAGGAAATAATGTTGATAATATGAACCAATTAATGATTTAATATTTTAATGAATGCATGGTTGCATAGTGCTAACCCATAGGGTACAGGGGCTATGTGATAGCTGGGTACATGATGTGAAGTGTGATGCAATAGATATATTGAATAGAGCCTTAATTTCTGAAGCAATGGTATGATGGCATGTACCAATAAAATCGATAGTAGTACAGTATGGTTTGATGGGGTATAGACTCAGTGTGTTGAGAGGGATGGATGTATTTGCCACCCTATGTCACTATGACACTCAAAGTCATGGGAGGTCAGTGCTAATACATGCTCCCAGAGATGTTGTGATAACAATGGTCAGATGCCTACTAGGTGAGGTTAGGTCCACTAGTTACCCGATGCTTCTGCTCTCAGGTTCTATGTGGGAAGGTCACTACAGCTATCATCCACTTTTTACTAGAAGAGGAAGGAAAGGGAGGATGTGGACGTAGGTTAGGGTTGGAGGACATATTAGTTATTATTTTTTAACATTGGACATTCATGACACCAAATTAGTAATGGTAGGTACTAATCTTGATTGATTGATTAATAAGAACATAACTGTTAAATAGCTGTGAATGTCAAACAAATCATATTATACTTGTATACTTGTCCTATTGCATGAAATATTATTATTATCATCTAGAATTTTGGTTGTTTTGTTATAGTACATGTGAAGTCTATGCATGTACTGGCCATGCATGCAGACCTCACACACGCACTCTAGTATGAATATATAACTACGTAATATGTTAGATAATCATATAAGTTGTAATAAGCAACCAAATATTTGTGTATTGATCAATTCAGATAATGGATGTTTAAGTTGTTAGGGAATGTGTATGAATGAGCCAACAAAACTATTTGTTAATTGTACAAAACAATTAAGGGAAGTAATGTCACTATCAAATATTAATTTAAAAACACTAACCTCAGATAGTTAGATGGGCTAACTAGTAATCGTGATTTATTTAATCCTATAAATGTACCTTATTTATTAAGAAACAACGTAATAGATTAGTGCGAGGGTACTTAACAATAAACATATACATGTCAATGTTATTATTTCAATCAATTAATAATAATACTAAAATTAATTATTTATTGATTAATAATATAAATTATTATTATTATTGTTATTATTATTTTTTATTATTAGTAATTATTATTATGTTATCAATAACAAATAATAATTGACAATACTGTTATTACCATTATTTTACCATTAAACATAATAATTAAGCAAATAATATTGTTGTCATTTTTCAATCAATTAAATGTTTTAAATTTAACATATTCAGTTCAATGGGATAACCATTCAATTAATTCCTGCTGCCTCATGAAGGGTGAAGAATTGGACAGTTCATGAAAATTTAATAACATACAACTAATTTCTTCAATAATTTGAACTAGTTGTACTGCCCAAGATAGGAATAAGTAATACTTAGTATTTTAATGTGAAGGAGGGGGTGGAAGAAGGAAGGGAGTGGAAGAAAAAAGGGGAAGGAGGTATAAGGAGGGGGGTCCAATGGTTTTGGAGGGTGATTTTTTGGAGAGTATTTTGGGGGAATATTTTAGAAGAAAAAGGGAAAGAGAGAGATGTAACAAAGGAGGGGAGAAACCTTGACGAGGGGATTAAATCAAGAGCAAAAAAAAAAAATTACAGTTGAGAAACAAGGAAGCTTCTATTGGCTTTATCAACACGTGGGCTCAAGGGCTAGGAAACCCGTCAATTTCCTAAGGCCAACAGGATTAACGTTGGTCAACAGAGTGGATCATTCAGCTGGGTATCAAGGCTTTGACCAATCTTCACCTTGCATAAAGTTCCATGTATTTTTCTGTATTATTGGAATACGAATCAATCTATTTATGCTATAAATAATTAATAGTAAAAGTGATAAATACTCATAAACTTCTATCTGAAAATCGTGAATTTTTTTTTACTACTAATTAGTCTCAACACAAAAGAAAAATAGAAAAAAAACAGACTTCGAGGTAAGAAACTTACAGCAAAACCAAGAGACTCATATAAACAAAATGTCATTCTTTATCTTTTATTTTCAGAAGGAGAGAGATTATTTATATCAATCAATGCTCATCCCAGGATGTTGAGTACTACACATCAGGTACTCTAAGTTCATATTCAAACACATATGCATATATAAAGGAATCCTATATCTAAAAGAATTGTAAAATCCCCTTCCTACATCAACTCAAAAACACAGTGTAAGTAAAGCGGCATTGTAAGTACCTACCCTACCCATATGAAATTATTTGATGAAATGGTAGGGTTTGAATACTGAAAACATGACACGAACAAGAATGATGTGGGGGATGAATCCACTAGGGGGAAAGGAAAAACGATGAGTAATCGGAAGAAGAATACGAATTTCCTTGGGACCTAAGCAGTTTAATCTCACCCTAAGTTGAATTAAATTGATTTCCTTTTGAGTCTTTGAAGATAAATGCTCACCTAATACTTATCTCAGGCATGAAGTGCCAAGAAAATTCTCCCTATAACTCGTAATAAGAAACATAGTCTTTCTCTGGAAAGGATTATATTATAGTCATCTTCATTTAATTAAAGGTGATATGTTTATCTTCTCGTAGAGGTGCGAAGAAAGTAATTTTCTTTTAGTGAAATGACCCACGTTTATAAGTATAGATACAAGCTATTCTTAGATACATGAATACATACACAATCCACAATACAAATTACCTTTGAAAGACATAAAGGTATACATATATTTGTTGATTCTATCATGATGCATTAAATCCTATAATAGGATTCCATTTACAAAGAAATGGTTTATTAAG
>LPNX010988277.1:0-21569 GCA_001517045.1 Pseudotsuga menziesii
CTTAATCATCAAAGAAAAAAATTCATCTTAGAAAATACAAAAAAGGTAAGAGTCATCCACCTCAAACAATATGACTACAAAAAGTAGTGATAATGACTACAAGGTTATCAACCAAATTTGGCACTTCTAGGCCACGTGAATTACAAAAAAATTACAATTTATTTAAATGTTATAAAAGTATAATTAACGAGTATAAACCTGCGCTCACTAAATATAAATTACGAGTTAAAAGGACAAAAGATGACTACTAAATATTGATAATTAAGCCGTTTAAGGAAAGGTTATAAAAAGTAAATATGTCCATAAAATATTGTTCAAAATATTTAAAAAAAATGTACCATAGACTAAATTGGTGCAGAATTTTTAAGAAAAATTGTACCATAAAATATTTTCAGAAACATCCTTCGTAAAGAAAAAAAGACAACAAATTTTCAAAATAATGTTTGGTATCAAATAAAAATAGCCTTCACCATAAAAGATAAGTTTTAAGAATACTTTCCAGAAAAAGAGAGCCTTCCTTCTTCTATAACTCTATAAAATGTTGATCAAATATGTTTAGCCATCATTCATATAAATAAAGAATTGAAACGGTGTTTCAGAAAAACATAAAAATGTTTCAAGTTCATGTAACGAAACGGTGTTTGGAAAAAACATTTCAAGTTTTTTCTCGGCGGGCGGAAAAAATTGAATAGACATTTTCGGTCGAACTATTAGTTCGGACAAACTGTTTTCCATCCGTTAAATCTAACGTTCGGTTGAGCATTTTATAACTTTCGACTGAAACATTAATTGTTTTGGCCGAAAGATTAGTTCGGCCGAAAACCTGTAATATTTCAAAAATTGAATTCCATCACATATCTAACTCTTCTTTCCATTTCAGAGAGATTGGATCATATTAAATTCTTACAATTTCTTTTCACAAGTAATACCATTAGTTGCATAATTCAATCTACTTTCTATATTTGCGAATTTTGTTGAAATTGATGTGATCCACTAATTTTATTTATTATATTTCTTAGAAGGTGTGTGGATTGCTTCAAAATTTGATAGAATTCATTGAAATGAAAAATCAATAACTTCTTAAAGACACGATAAAAATTTGGAAAAATCATGGTGCCCAACATTGATGTGTTGTCTTCAAAAGGGAACTTTTAGTTTTTTTTTGAATTGGGAATTAGGGAAGATGCTGTGCCAAACGAAACATGTCAGTTTTATGCTAGTTTTTTAGACTGGTCCACTTCAAAAAATTCTAATAATTATTGCATGCGACTGTTGCATAGAAACTTATAGGCAGCCTTTAGTACAATCTGTCTAAATCATCATTACACATTTTTTTTTAGTCAACAATAGTTGAATAATGAATAAATCGGTGTCAAAAAACATGACTATTTATCATAATTTCATTAATTAATAACATACTATCAAACACTTGCAAAAATGACATATCAAATGCCAATAAAAAAATCTAAAAAATAACTGATAGAAAGCTAACACAATTCTCTACAACTTTTGCTTTTACTACAAAATGAAATTCTAAATACAAATCTAATTTTTCTTTACTTGAAGTTGACAAACTTGGAAAAAAAACACTGCTTTTCTCATAACCCCCCCCAAAATAGACACCCAGATTCATGATTTCACCCAATTGTATTAATTTGGTGGTTTTGTTGATATCCTGCATGGATTCAGTATAATTGGAACTACCCAGAAGAGATCCTGACAAAAATCAGTGGCTGTTTTGGAAATAAAAGGACGCTTGCATTATTAGGAGAAAAAGTGGGATCTGATTTCGAGACAAAACTAGGAGGAATCATTGTAGATGTATTTGGATCAAGTGGAAACCGAGTGGAATCAATTGGAGTGTATATGCTGAATTCAAGAACAACTTCCAAATATGAAGTGAGTACACAAAACAAAGACTTGAAGGTATAACCTAAATCTAATATTTATAACTAAAACTGAAGTGATTGCCGATTTCCTATTTCCTGTTTTCGAATATCAGAAATAGAAAATCAGAAACCTCGATTTTTTTATTTATAATGCTGATTTTTAGCATGAGATTTCAATATAATGCCTTTAGATAGTAGGTCTTCCCTCGTTAGAAGATTGAAATCCTGATTCCCTGAGTTTTTTTAGATCGCAGTTGGATTAGCCATTGTCTTGAAGCAAGATTTCTTTACTGCACAAGATTCGATTGTGTCTCTCCATTGTAGGTTTTGGTGACCTTGCTTTAAATCCTTATTTTATAATTTTTACCACTCTTGAGTTTCCTTTTTCTAATCATATTGATGTAAAATTTAAGTAGAAAGATGATGTTTAGTTTTGCAAATAAAAATAACTGAAATCTAATGCCTATATGTAAAATTTTACCTATAATATCCAATATTCCTTTCAAACGGTTAAATATGAATCATTATGATGAAAATTTTGAGACAGAGCTGCACTTTCGCAACAATAAAGTTTAAATAGTAGTCTCTTTCACCTTCTTAAGGAATTTGTCGGTTGCAAGATTTGAGCTTTGCAAATAAAATTAAGTGGATTCTCGTGCATATCAAACACACGGTTTGAGCTCTACAAATAAAATTAAGTGGATACTAGTGCATATCTTTAAAACAATGTCATTTCATAGTATCCAATATTCCTTCCTTGGAGTTAATGATGAAAATTTTGACGAGTATCGGGTTTTTCGATATTCGAGATATCGAAAATAGTAAATCACGGATACACCAAATATCCTTAACAAAAACTCGATTTTGCGATTTCTGATATGCGGTTTTGGAAATTGAATATTCTATTTGGGAATATCCCTTTGTCACTGCCAAATTTAGCGGCCTTATTGATGATCCACTACATTAGTTTAAACGTTAAGTCAATAATCAAAACATTTGCATCTTTCAAAACCTCAAAATGCCCCCACGTTAAGTCAATATTTCAATATTTTCGATTTATGAAATCAAAGGTTCAAATCTGGCAAATATTTCAATCTGTAGATTCAAATTCTTCAAGTTCCTTAGCTTTTCAATGTCAACTGGTAATTCGATTAAGTTTCTAGGGACCATTGATGTACAAGTTGGGAAGGAAATATTTCAATACCTTCACAACCGGTAAGATATATGTGCGAGAGTGTGCATACGTTTCCAAGGGTTCTCTTGACAGAGTTAAATTCCTACAATAACTTAAATCAAGATATATAGGTTTCATTAGATTCGCAAAGGAATATGGAAGGCTCTCTAATTTCCAGCATCATGACAGGTTGAGGTCTTGCAGATTTTTTAGATTCCCGAAGAAATCTGACAAGGATCTTATTGTGGTAGAGGAAATCTGTAATTCCCGCAACTATAATGTCACCTTCCTTATTTGCGATTTCCCCTATTCTAAATATATCAATGAAAAGGTACCTGCAATTTCTTTCCTCAATTGCAGGGATCATCAATTATTCACATAATGCCCCAAATGGACTTGGCGGAGGAAGGAGTTACACGAAAAGAATATGAACAGACAAAATAAAGCCTGACACAATAAAGCCTAAGCATTTTCAGAACATGTACTTAACGGATCAACTCCATTCTTCCTGCTTAGGTCCTTGTTGGTTCACGGGCTACAATAACCAAAAATTTTAACCATTAAACCCGCCAATCACCAGGAAACACATGTCGGGATGTTAATGGCCAGGGAGACAAGGAATCTTTCGAGACAGGTTATTTCATTGTGAAAATTCCTTTGGCGTAATTAGAAACAATCATATTCATAATATTAATATGTTTGGAATATGTCTAGAGATATATATTAATTTATATTAATTTATAATACATATTTTTATATTGTCTTGAACCTATCACTCTCGGAACATATTACCTAACCTATTGTTTTCATGATGCTACACTTCTCAAGGTAAGAGATGGAGTCAATAGAGTACAACTACAAGTTCATCTAATAGTTTTTAATTATCATGTTTTAATAGTTGTTGGAATTAACCTAATAGTTATCTAATAGTTAATATAATAATTATCCAATATAACTGCAGTTAGAGTTGAAGTTAAGTTAATAGTTGTTGAATCGTTGGAGTCCAACTAATGGTTATATCTAATAGTTCTCCAATATAACCATGAGTAGAGTTGAATTTCAACTAATAGTTTTAGAATCATTGGATTTAAGCTAATAGTTAATTTAAAAATTAATATATTAGGAAGTGTAGTTAAGTAAAAGTAATGATTGAAGTTGAAGTTAAGCTAATAGTTGTATCATCAATGGAATTAAGATCATAGTTGTATCTAATAATTGAATAGTTGTATCTAATAATCTAATAGTTGAAGTTGAAGTTTTATTTTTCCAACTATCATGAATTGTACTTATCATATGTTAACTAAGCTATTTTATTTTTAATTTTTTTGAAATTGTTAATTATGAATTTCGGACGACGCCCATAGAATCAATCTGGATAGTACACTTGTCTCCTTTTCCTCCATAGATGAAAAAGAATAGATGGTATTCCAACCCAAAATTCTAAGATATATACGCCTATCGATGTAATTATAAAATTGATTCAATTATTTGAACTATCTACAAACAATATCATTATAATTGTTTTATAAAATTAATTCAATTTTAAATATGAACATCACTTTCTTTAAAAAAACATATTATTTAATAATAAATATATACATGAAAGGGTACTTGATCACCCTTGTTACAAGTGGAATATGCACATGTTGCAGATTGATAAATTCCCATGGTGGACTAATGTAGCTGTTGAAGTGGACAACAAGAAATGTTGGTAGGGCCTTTGAGCTTGATGTATAAAAAAGAACAACAAATTTCCCAAGAGATCCATTCACAAGGCATGTTGCAGCCCATAAGTTGGATTTAACGTCACATGTTGTCGTTTACATAGAAAAATTTTAGTGTTTGATTGGTCATCTTCTTCATCAATGGACAATTGTCTCTTGCTTTAGTGTGCATTGCTTTGTGTAATTGGCATATTTAGAAATTTCAATATTTTCTTATTAAGCAGTGTGAATAAATTATTAGTTGCATATAAGCGCATTGAAGTCTAAAACTTTGTGTTATTATTCATGAGTCAAGAATGAATCTGTCATGCACATGAGAATGTGTCAATTATCCAAGGTAGGCTTTGCTTGTTTGATGTTCATGAGGAGTTTTTCAAAAGTGACTTAAGAAAGGTCACTACCTTGTTGTCGAAAAATAGTGTCTAATGTGACAATTATGTTAATGCTTCACCACATTCTATTTCCATGAAATGTTCTTGCATACAATGGGATGTATTTTACAAGTGCAAACTGACCCAAGTCACCACCAAGAAGAATGGAATGACCATCAATGGGGGTTTCACTGAAATCGACTTCTCAAGGTAAGAGATGGAGTCAATAGAGTACAACTACAAGTTAATCTAATAGTTTTTTATTACCATGTTTTAATTACCACATTCATCTAAATATATTTTAATAGTTGTATCGCTATTGGAGTTAACCTAATAGTTATCTAATAGTTAATATAATACTTATCCAATATAACCGCAATTAGAGTTGAAGTTAAGATAATAGTTGTAGAATCGTTGGAGTCAAGCTAATAGTTATATCTAATAGTTCTCCAATATAAACGTGAGTAGGGTTGAAGTTCAACTAATAGTTGTAGAATCATTGGATTTAAGCTAATAGTTAATTTAAAAATTAATATATTAAGAAGTATAGTTAAGTAAAAGTCATGATTGAAGTTGAAGTTGAGTTAATAGTTGTATCATCAATGGAATTAAGCTCATAGTTGTATTTAATAATTGAATAGTTGTATTTAATAATATAATAGTTGAAGTTGATGTTTAATATCTCCAACTATCATGAATTGTACTTAGCAGATGATAACGAAGCTATTTTTAAATTTTTTAGTTGTTAATTATGAATTTCAGACAACGCCCATAGAATCAATTTGGATAGTACACTTGTCTCATTTTCATCCATGGATGAAAAATCATAGATGGTAGTCCACCCCAAAATTCTAAGATATATACACCTATCGATGTAATTATAAAATTGATTCAATTATTTGAACTATCTATGCACAATATCATCATAACTGTGTTATAAAATTAATTCAATTTTAAAGATGAACATCACTTTCTTTAAAAAATCATATTATTTAATAATAAATATAGACATGAAAGGGTACTTGATCCCCGTTGTTACAGGTGGAATATGCAGATAATGCAGATTGATAAATTCCCATAGTGGAAAAATGTAGTTTTTGAAGTGGACAACAAGAAATGTTGGTAGGTCCTTTGAGCTTGATGTATAAAAAAAGCAACAACTTGCCCAAGAGTTCCATTCACAAGGCATGTTGTAACCCATAAGTAGGATTTAGCATCACATGTTGTCCTTTACATAAAAAACTTTAGTGTCTAATTGGTCATCTTCTTCATCAATGGACACTTGTTGCTTGCTTTAGTGTGCATTGCTTTGTGCAATTGGAATATTTAGAAGTTTCAATATTTGGTTATTATGCAATGTGACTAAATTGTTATTTGCATATAAATTCCTTGAAGTTTGAAATATGTGTTGTGATTCATGAGTCAAGAATGAATTTTTCCTACATATGAGAATGTGCCAATCCTCCAAGGTAGGATTTGCTTGTTTGATGTTCATGAGGAGTTTTTAAAAAGTCACTTAAGAAAGGTCACTACCTTGTTGTCGAAAAATAGTGTCTAATGTGACAGTTATGTTAATGCTTCACCAGATTCTATTGCCATGAGATGTTCTTGCATTCATTGAGATTTATTTTACAAGTGGGATGTATTTTACATTGGGATTTCATTGCGAATATTTGCTCTCACATTTCTCATCTCTTCTCACGTATGCATGGGTAACTTCCTAAGGCTCACTACTCTAAAAAGGTTGCAAACATTCATATGAATTAATCGGTCTCGCATAGCTTTTTCATAAAGGAAAAAAAAGTGGTCTCGCGTAACTTTTTCATAAAGGAAAAAAAGTGGTCTCCCATAACTTTTTCATAAAGGAAAAAAAATGGTCTCCCATAACTTAAAAAAAAAATCTCATAACTTTACTAAGCATGGTGACATGATTTCTTTAAAATAATTTATTGTTACGAAAGCTTAGCAATAAAAATATGGTGGATTTCTTTCTTTAATATTTTAAGTAGATGTGTAGTAAAAATTTGAGCAACTACATTCATACTTGAAAAATTTTTCATTAAGTTTTGCTTTAGAGATGAGCCTGCTAAACCCCTCGATCATGACCAGAAAGAGCAGAAGTGATAAAGGACAGCCTTGCCTCGGGCCTCAATAACTTGAAAAGAACTGAGACGGACTGCCATTGATGAGAATGGAAAATTTCATTGAAGAAACACAGGATAGGATCCAATTTGTCACATCCGGAGGCACGCCAATTTGCGTAAGAACCAAGCGAAGGAATCCCCAATCAACTTTGTCATAAGGTTTTGCAAGGTCCATCTTTAAAATTAGGGACTTCAGTGTTTTAGATTTTGTTGAGTGCAGGAATTTTGAGTAATACCAATAGCTTCCACAATTTTCTTGTTCTTTAGAAAACCGGACCGTTCTTTGGATATTTTCTCAGAAAAAGTAGATTTCAACTTTAGAGCAATAATTTTAGTAACCAGTCACATAAATCAAATTACACAAGGAAATTGGCTTGAAACCCCCAAAAGAGACCGGTATTTATTTTTTTGGAATCAAAGTCAAGAAAGTGGCATTTATCCCTCCCAACATAAATTTCTTAGTTCTGGGAAATTCATCAATCTCCAGCAAGTCCTTCCCCAAAATATCCACAAACATCAGAAAGAATTTAGCAGGACACTCATCTAGACTGGAGCTTTTGTCCTTTACAAAAATTTTAAGAGCTTTTATAACTTCATCAAAACTTATTTGTTTTCCCAAGTCCAAGCCTTCTTCATAGCTAAAAAAGAGGGTTAGTGCTTTTTTACCTGCATTTGATCTCCGCTATTATTCTTTCCTGGATATTTATACAAACTGGAGAAGAAATGAACAACTTCCCTTTGAATACCAGAAAGACAAGTAGCCTTAACACCCAGCTGAAAAGAGATTTCCTAGATCGTGTTAATATTTTTCCTATGGGAGGCCTACTTATGAAAACAATTTGTGTTCCTGACCCCAACAGCCACCCAAATTGCCTGACTTTTTATCCTCCAAAGTTCTTCGAATCTTTTAAGACTCTCAGCTTTGTTCTTTGACTCCAAATTCCTTAAGGTATATCGATCCTCCGCAGAGACATTGGTAGTCATGTTTCTTACCAATATTTCCTTAATGAGCATTTCATACAGAATGAGCTCTTTCATGTCATCCTTTTCTTTCCTTTTTATCCAGGATTTGACCCCAAATTTAATCTTTCGAATCTTTTTCACCATTATGTCCATAACATCTAAACCTGAATCAACAAGTAAAGTAGGCCATACGTCCCTTACCATTTTGCAGAAGGATTCCTATTTTATCCAAGACTGGTTAAACTTAAAAGGGAATTTTTTTCTAGGCTCTTCTTCTTCAATTTGCAATGTGATTAGAAAAAGGCCAGAGAGATTTGCCACAATGTTCCAAGTTCTGAATCTTAAGTTTTCTTTGTCAAGGAAGAAATCCTCCAAGAAGAACCTATCCAATCTCTTACCTCCCCCTTTATCCCCTTGATGATTATTGTTCCAAGTGGGAATGAGTTTCTTAGGATGAATATCCACCAAATTGTTCTTGAAAAATAGATCTTGCAGGAAGGATCCCAACAGATCCAAAGGAGCCAGCGCTCCCCAAACCTCATTAGAAAATAAAGTGAAATTCATGTCACCACAAATTATCAAGTTTTTCAGCCTCAAAACCCCTATGGCATCAAATTCCTCCCAAAAATATTTACGCTCTTTATAACGGGCATACATATTCACCAGACGAACCGTATCAGCAATACCCTAAACCCTCCCTTCCAATAAAATACCAGCCATTGTTTTATAAGGCTTAACATCACATGAACTCGGATTCCATAATACTCTCTGTTCTCGTGATAGACCCTCTGAGTCAATGGCACACTCTTCCCAGTCTTTCCAAATTTTTAAAAGAAATTCACAAGTTTTTTGTGCCTTAGACATAGTCTCTTGAATGAAATAGAAATTTTTCAGATTCAACTCAATGAATCTTTTAAGGGACCTTCTTTTTTGTCTTGCCCATAGCCCTCTAATGTTCAGAGAAATGCAAATCATTTGGAAACCTTCAACAGAGGATTCATTGTTCTAAGCGCCTCAAAAGAACTAAATGTTGAACTATATTCCGCTCGGTTGATTCTTTCAAAAAGAGGAACATACTTTCCACTGACCCAACCTTCATCTTCAGAAACTACACCAACCCCTTTCTTGGTATAATTTTTAGAGTCTTTTCTCCTTATTGTGACATTTTGATGACTAATAGAATTTATCTGGGTCTTTTGGGGTAGGGAGGAAGGTCTATTTACATAATTGTCAAAGGGTGTTACCTGAATATCACCCAAATAATATAAACTCACATCCTCTTGGAATCCTTTAACTTCAATGACTCTTGATTCTGATGCAATCATGTCTTGACCCGAGGAACCAAAGTTGTTTACGGAAGGGGGTGACCCTTCGTGCAATTTCAGGGAAGGAAGCCCTAATTTTGAAATAGGGCTTAACAGATTACCCTCTAGGGTTTCTAATTCTTGACAAGAACCATCTCCCAAGCCCTTCCCACATGTGTTGTGAACAACCTTCATAGGAGAAGAACCCTCTGTACACTTTTTTATTGAAAAAAACCCTTTTCAAATGAATTAATGAATCTAATTTTTGAAGCTGTAAGATCTTCATAAGGAACAAGAGTTTCAGCAAGAGCCTTACCTTCAGAGCAGCTAACTTCTGGAACCCTGTCTTTGGCTCCTTTGTTTGAAAACGAACCAGACCTATTCCAATGAGCCAAACGATAATCCTTATGCCAACCCTTTGACCATGAACATTCATCCTTTAGATGACTTGTCTCCCTACAGATCAAACATCTGAACGAAATACCTTTGTAATCGAGTCTTTATTTGAAATATTTGTCCCCCCCAAATGATTTTAACTTCATCTGGTAATCCATCAGCCATTTTAAAATCCACTAAAACCTTTGCTAGGGTCCTTTCACCTACCCGAAGTAGAGAGGGGTTTGTAAAATGAATTTACCCATATGGTTCACCAAATTAACCAAAATATCGCTAGTCTAGAATTTAAGTGATAACCCTAGCAGAAGCAACCACAAGTGTCTCTTATCCAACTTCTTTGTGTAAGGTTCAAAATGGACCAACCAGTGCCAAAGGACCAAAGAAACTTCCTTTATGACCCATAAACTATTCAAAACCTATTATGCATGTTCCTTAGACAAAAAACAAAGGAAAACCACCCTTTTGGAAGGGTAAACACCCACAGAAAGTAATCGACAAAAGGTTTCCAATTTTTCTGAGCCCACTTCAGAAGCTCCAACCTTGTCATTTTTCCATAATCAAGATGACCCACCAAAACCCTTCATGACAGACCTTCCACCCTTTCTAACATCTGCTCCTTACTAACTGTGAAATTCGCCACTGTTTTCTTGACTTTAAATTCCTTATCCCTCCTCTTTTTTATGAACTTAGCTCGTGCCTTCCTTGAAATAGAAGGTTCACAATCTACACTAACAAGCTCAGTGACATCGTCTCCAAGATCTAAACTAGGAACCCTGTTTAGAAAACCTTCAGGAGCATTAGGGTTATTATGGTTTTCAGCATCACTTCGTTGGCTAGACCCTAAAACATACTCCCCTTTACTGAAAAAATTACCTTTGGATACATTTTCGACTGCTTTAGCAACTGCAGCTTCCACTTGTCTATTCCCATCACTATCAGAACCAACCTCTTCTGCGTCGCCACCTGTCTGGAACCCTAGCCCCCTCGACAAGAAGTGAAGGATGGTTTATTTTTCCTTCATGCCATAAGTACTGCTAGAAAGGAAGAACGACTAAAGAAGTCGGATTAGACCATGGTTAGCGTTGCTTCCTCCATTCCATTGCTCCCTTCTAGTGCCTCATGCAAATATTATAAAATTATTATTATTAATATTAACAAAACCAAAATTATAAATATTCTAAATTTAGGCAAAATATTATAAACTTATTACAATAATAATCAATAATAATTAAATCTATTGACTAAACAAAAAATGACATTAATTAAATCTTAAAAAAATGTCCTCCAATTTTTATATAATAATAACACCCAATTTTATAGACTATTTTTTTATATAATAACACCCAATTTTATATAGTTGTGCGGAAGAATGCCCACCAAGGGAGATGTGTAACTCATTCCATACTCATCCTAGAGCTGATACGTGTCCTATATAAATAAATAAATAAAAATGATAAAAAATAACATGTCGACTCAAATTAAATTTCAAATATTGAGAAATAAATTAAATATCAAATTAGAGAATTAAAATCATTTTAAATATTTAGAAATAAATTAAATATCAAATTAGAGAATTAAAATCATTTTAAATATTTAGAAATAAATTAAATATCAAATTAGATAATGAAAATCATAAACATTGCATTAGACACTTCCTCAACAATTCAACTCTAAAAAGGGTAGATCCTTTTTAAGACTAATCTATGCTAATAACACTATGAACACCAAACTTTAAAACAAATTTAATCACATTTCTCATCTCTCCTCGGTCCATTTAAGTTGTTATGTACCAAAAGAATCATGCACTTTATCAAATTTATATATAGTAATAACATCCTGAACACCACACTTTATAACAAATTTAATCACATTTCTTATCTCTCCTTACTCCATGTTAAGTTGTGATGTATCAAGTTTATTTTGTAAGCTGAGTAGTTGAAGTAATAGATTATCACCATCTCCACCCAAGCTCAAAATATATCATTATATATACATGACACCTACTAGAGTGTCAAAATTTTCAATAACTAAAATGTCAAAATTTTCATTAGTGAAAAAAAATTGTAATGTAAAAGAAAAAAAAGAAAAAATCATTGCGTGAATCAGATTTCTCATCTCTTTTCAAGTTGTGTACCTATTCATCACAACGTCACTTATATACAACAATTTAACAACCAGAATCTTCGTACAGACTATTCATGTTTTCTTTAAAACTTGAGAGTTACGAAAAGTAAGTATTAAAATAAAAGGGTGGTTTGCTTTCTTTAATTATTGACTGCTAAAACACTTGTTGTTTTGAAAATACACTTTGGGAGCAGACTTGGAATTTGATGACCATTTTTCCCATCAAATATAGGTAATTTTTTTATAAAATGGTATACTTAAATGAGGAAATAAGCAACCTAAACAATTTTTTGACGTTTAACCAGTTTCGTAAAACGTCATTAGTTTGTTATGATCACGATGTACTAGGAAATTTAAGGTGATGGTACATGTAATAAAGGCCATAATCCTTGGTTATTATCACATGCCCCATGGTGTAATGGTATTTACTCGTAACCAAGATTTATTGTCAAACAGGCTATTCAAAACGCAAAGGTGTCCAATGGGAATTTCCAAGTTGTTGACGCAACCACCCCATGGCCGAAGAGTTAATGAAGCAATTAAATCCTTCTGCCATCTCGATTCTCCAAGACTCCATCTACCATAACAGAATTAAATCCTTCTACCATCTCCATCTACCACACTACATGCTACTCACTAATCGCAGGGTATGTGGTGCAGATGAAATATCCTCACAATCCGTCGTACACACGCAACAAAAGTACACCCTCCCTTTTTTTGGCATAGGGGTAGATAAAGATTAGAAAACTAGTGGAGAGGAGGCTCTCTTTTTTCTCTGTGGATTAGAATCCGAATTTTTTTTCTCTGTTTTTTTGGGGCTTTTAATTTTTTATTTCTGACATCCAGTGACCACTAAATCCTCATGTTACAGAGGTTTTTATCAAAGAGAGTTGAGCTGAGATGCAAGATAAAAGAAATCATAAACTCAAAGAAAGAAGTACAGAGATAGAAAATACGAATCATGAAGAGAGACTAGAAAAATACTCGAATCTTATTCATGTAAAATGATTCTAATAAGTGAAGTCCAGTGGCATTGTCAGTGACTCACCGCCAACAACTGGGAGCAGGCTAGAATGGAACCAAAGCCAAACTACTTCAGTTCTCCCTGCCGACACTTAGTCAGCTGATATTTGAATATTGGAAGCAGGGCTTCCACCCAGTTGAATACTGTAGGTGCCATGGCCTCTATGGAATACAACATGTGTGCCCCAGAAGCCTAGTGCACACCCTGACTCCCAACCACTCTCTGCATAGTAAATAGGGCATTCCATAGAGGCCCATCCATCACTGCCCTGATGGGGATTCCCTGATGTCCTTGTCCCTGGGATACAATGATGGTCTATCAACTCTCATGTGGTAATATCCCCTCCTTGAGAACCTGTCAGCAAGATGGGGGCACCCTGTCTTGAGAGTCCAGTCAAGAAGTAGATGTCCCCTACCTCTACTGTCAAGATATGAGCTCCAACCTCAAAGTGTTGCTGCTCCAGATTCCACATCCGGAGTATGCGCTCTAGCAACCGCTCATGTGATACCATGCTTGGGGTCCGAAAGAATTTCAAGAGCCCATAGTCTCGTAATGCAGCTATACAACCCGCATTCCTTTCAGCGAAAGAGTCATCATTGTCATGTTGTCTTTCTTTCCATATCACCATGATTAATCAGCAAAAACCTGCCAAAAACAATCATAGCACATATTAGAATCATCCTTAATCATTTAAATTCAAAAGAATGATTTATTTTTGCTTGTGCTATCATTTTTAAATCTCCACGGTTGGCACCGCCTGTGTGTCAATGAATATCGGAGGTGGCACCGCCTATGAGCCTTGTTTTAGGTGTGGTTCTAGTGAGGTACCGCGTATCCCACAAGGGATAAGCACGATGCCCATTCCCATGGTTTTAGGGCTTGCCATACAAGCCCAAAATGTCATCAAAATAAAAAAGTAAGACTATGAAAAGGAAGAGTAGGGTCTTAACTATTACCTGGAACTGACGGTGCTCAAATCCGACGGTGGAAACTCCCGATATCAGAAGCTGAAGATCTGACTAGGAAAGTGCTCCAAATGCTCTCCACTATGGGTAATTAGTAAAATGATTTGATTTTTCACTATTTACATGACTTTTATATGCATTTTTGGGTCTAACATGCTATAGTTTTGGTTTAAAATCGCCTTTTATTCAAAATTTATCAGTCGTAATCCCTTAATGTTAAGTTATGAGCACATTTAACACCTATTTTTGAGTTGATTGCAGGATAGAAGAACCACAACGGTAAATTTTTGGGAGTTTGTTTATGACTTTTTCGTACTTCCATGAAATGGAAAAAGTCGATGAGCATTTGTTACGACACTTTGGTCATGCTCTTGAAACCTAGTATCAAAGATCTGAGTCCATTTCTGATTCTTTCGAGGCTCGTAAAAATTGACATTGTGTAAAGAAACCTTTTGGAGTATTCTTTCACCTCTTTTCAGGATCCTTAAACATGAAAAGATCATCGAGTCCATTTCCGATTCTTTCCAGGCTCATTAAAAATTGAAATTGTGTAAAGAAACTTCATGGAGTCCTCTTTAAACTCTTTTTAGGATCCCTAAATATGAAAATATTGTCGAGTGATATTGTCTTCTTCACGCTCGTTAAAGCATTCGAAGAGTCATCTTTCCGACGGTAGGTTATCTCTTTTTCAGTTTGGATAGAATATTTACAAAAAAGGAACACTCCAGCCAATCATGACTGGAAGAGTTCTCTAAGGTATGATTTTACACTTTTTTGGGCCTTAGGGACTAAATCATATGAAAACAGACCCCTTTGGAGTCTTCTTCCGTAATCGTTCAGACTCTCTGAACATGAACAATATCAAGTTTTCTTTCATTGGACTTGTTAAATTAAACATTGAGAGACCCGCTTTGGGAACAAACCCCTCCTCTCTCAGGTTCATAAAACATATGAGTTTGGACTTGTCTTCGGACAAGCTATACCAAGTGTTTGTTACCCTCTTTGAACTCATAAAACCGAAAAGAGGAACTCATTTATCATGATGGGGGAAATGGGAAGGGAATCATTTTGCAAATAAATGGCAGTAGTTTGTCATTACCTTTGAACATGGCACTTGTATGCATATCATTTCATTCAATTGGGTATTTAGCTGATCTCTGTGATGATCCACTTTCATGAGTCATTTCACTCCTTTGAGTCTTTCAAAAGAATGCATTTCCCACTATCACATCGTGAGTTTGTCTTGTTCAGTCATGCTACCAAGTCTTTTGTCGTGCCGCCTGATGTTCAAAGGGAAGTTGAAGAAGTTTATCTCTGCAGTCAAAACAGTCTCTGTGTCAGTAATTTTGAGTCAGTCCTATGGTTACGACATTCACATCATTACAAAACTATGTTCTGAGTTTAGTGTCATCAATGTGGGATTCATCATGGCCCTCCTTCGATGAGACTACTCCCGTCGACATCAACCCATCATCCGGGAGCTAGTCTTAGAAACAAAAACTTAGTACCTTGAGATCTGTATGCCTGAATGACAGATTATTTCGCTCTCGACATTGGTTCACATCATTGACTTTTGATCGATAGAATCAACTGGGTGTTCAACATCAGGACATCTATTCACACTTAGTAGATTGTAATAGGGTACCTTGGGAATCATTGACATCAATGGTGATCTCCCTCGCACTTGTTAACAATTCACATCATTGGACGGTAATCAAGTGGTTTCTACCATGTTCGACTTCAGATAATTGTAGTCACATGGATAGAATTGTACTGTGGAAGACGAGGCGAAGACCCTGGGTATTTGTTTAAAGTGCTCATTGCTTTTCCCCAGGTTGCGATGGAGTATTGTATATCTAGCATAGATCCACATTTGTATGGTCGTGGCTATGCTCAAATTTGCATCTGTATGACATAGATATATGTTGTATATTTGGTAGCTATGTCCAAGTTTGAGTCCTCTATCACATGGATCTGCGCTGTATTCTAGTAGCCATGTTTGTTTATTCCCCCTTTGGATATGCCTTGTATTGGTCTGTAGCCACGAGTTGGTTACTTGTGTCTATGAGTCAAAAATATTGATGTACTATAGATTCCTACTGGATGACATGCTCTGATCGAGCTGACATTTTCACCTCGAAGTAACAACTTGTTCTCTCAAAGCTCTCATTTATCGTATCCCTCTAAGACTCATGCTCTGGGGGGGCATTCTGTTATACCCAAATCCTGTCACCACCATGTGATAAGACCCTTGACTTACATATTTTCCATTAATCCTAGCATCTGGAGTGGAAACCCATGTTGTTTGTCAATCTTACATAAAAATACTCAGCACTGCACTTTTCCAGTTAACCATGAGCGGTACCTTGCTTGCACCACCTGTATCTTGTTTACCATAAGCGGTGCCACCGCTTATGGCCTTTGGTCCATAAGCGGTTCTAACCGAAACCGCTATGTCATAAGAGGAGAAAAGTGGTACCCTGGGTAAAATGGGAAAAAGAGGAAGTTTTTCGAGGATTCTAGATCATGAGCTGATCCAGGAGGATATTGGTGGCCACCCACCTATTCCTCTTGGACCCCCACCATTGTTTCTTTCAGTTTTCCAGTTTCCTTTTTTTTTGACTAGGGAAATCGGCAACTAGGGCCGGGATGGTACTCGTGTGACATAGGGTCCAGGGATCCATTCCCGCTACCACTATAAACCTAGGTGCCCCACACCCGCCGGAAGACATGGGACACGGTTAAATCCAGGTGGGATTGATCTCGTGACCTCCAATTTACAAACAACTTCATTACAACGGAACTGCCAATGAACCACACCCATGTGGGTTAGTTTTCCAGTTTCCTTAATTGTAGCACAATTTACTATTTTTGGCAATTTTTAGGTCCTAAAATTCCGGAGCCGTTTTGAGGCCCTAATCGACGTTTTTTCAGCATCGAATGGTTGGGAAAATATGAGTCCATTCTAGACTTGATATTTGCTTTTTATGGATGTAGTCCTTAAACATATCTTTCTAAATATGTATCATGCTCGTCAAACGAAGGTAGTATGCTAAAGTTATGACCCCAAGAAATTGATGTACCAAGTTACCCAACGGGGCCCACATTAAGGCATTTCACCTCCTAGGGTTTGGTTTATGGATGTGTAGGGTTTCCATTGTTTCTCAATAATATATATGCATTCGAGCCTCATTGTAACAAAGATTTCAGAGGCATGTATTCTCCACATCTCTTCTCAGAGATAAGATACCAACACTCTATCTAGTTTATTTCCATTCTGTATGTAAACAAGTTTCAATTATTTATTAATGAAATGAAGTGTTATTTCCGCTGCATATGTGTTTCTATGGTTATTTGTATATTCTGTTGCGTTCCTACATAAATCTGGATCATGAGCCTCATGTCCTCTCTTATCCCTAACATTGTGGGTCAGTTGAGCTCAAGATCCCCCATCATAGGATCTTAGAGGCCACCTCATCCACAAATCTCTCAACCATTCCTATCCATTGAGCCTTATAAATACAAGCTCATGTCCATGGTTGAGGAGGAGAATTTTAGAGGTATTGTTATGTTGTTGGATTGACCACTTGGCCCAAGCCATTTGAGAACATAGAGAGCAAATTTGGAGCTATGGGGATGAAGTGTTGGTTTCATGGAGATGCATGTCGACACTAAGGCTTAATTGGTTGTAAACTTCTCCATTCATCTTAATGCAAAGTTGAATTCCATCCCACAATATTGTTGTTTTGATTTCGCATGTTAATGTTGTTGGATTCCTTAGTCACTGACATGGATAAATATATTATGTTCTGGTAGCTTTGATGTGTTTGCATGTTTGATCTGATTGCAGGTACACAGGTTCACTATCGAAGCAACATTCCAAGTGTCTACGACATCCAAGGAGGGTCTTCATCCTTTGTCGTTCACTCATTTGTTTTGGATCTGAACCATTCAAACTGAAGGAACATCTTCTGTCCGCCGAAGGTGAAATATTTCTACTTACAATGAGAAGAAGCTTTTTCTTATTTGTGAAATTTTCATTTGTGAATTGTGAGAGCTAGTGGATGACTAGTTTTCTTGCTTAAGCCAATTTCGAGGGTGAAAGATTCCCATCCTAGTTGGTTTTTGGAAAGACCACTCAGGTATTTCATGGAGCTTTAATGGAGTCTTATTTGTAGGTGTAAGCTACAAGAAATCATGTGGATTCTTCTATTGCATCACTCTCTCTCAACTATTTCCAGTTTTCACACCATATTCATGCCAATGGAGGGATTGCGCTTTGGGTGAGCTATTGATCTATTTTGGGGAGATTTTAATGCCCATTATATTATGTTCTGATGTATATTATCTTTATTTCATTTTCAGAATACTCTCAGGTTGAAATACCCAAAATAATTCATGTAAAAATGTTGAACAATGAAGAAATAATGTCATTTCCCCACTATCTTGTTGTGAACCATTGTAATGCTGATGATTTCGAATTGGGAGAGTATTTAACTGTCCATTTATGATTGTAATAAGTTAAATATTCTCTTTTATTCTTTCTCAAAAAGTTTCAAGTTTAAATTCCCAATATTTGTATGTCAAAATGACTTTTGATGAGCAAACAATGACCATTTCCACTCTATTTTGATATATGACATGGTAATGCTTATTATTTCGAATGGAGGAATTTATATATGATAAATATATGGTGGATGGACTGTAATTAATGTGTATTTCAAGTCTCATGTTCAGTACTTAAGCATTGGAATCCATTTTACTCATTTTTATTGCATTGGGAGAATATTTGGAGCATTTTCCCCAAGGGTCAAAATTGTGACTTGGGAGTTGTTTTGGAAAGAGTCATAACAGCCTGTATAAACTGAAACATGATGCGTATGAGAATTTTAAAAGTTCTCTTACACATACCCATCCTATTTTCATAAATTCAAGTGACTTTTGGATCGTTTGTGAATCCATTTCCGACAATTACCCAGGGGGAATTGGAGCCCCAATTTGCTAGTAGAGACTCCTGCTTTGAACAGAACATTAAACAAGTTTGCAGAAGTAATTGGGATGTTAAGAAAAATACATGAAAATCATATTTAATTTATATTATTATTCATGTACCTTCATAGAAAATTTGGAAGCATTTGGGTCAATTTGGAGGTCTAGACATCAAAACTAGTTAAGAGCCAAAATTATGAAAAAATTGGAAAATTGGGCATTTTAATAAAATTCCAAAAAGGGGACGTTACAGTGGTATCAGAGAAAGGTATTAGAACCTGATGTGGTCTGATATTTATGAGTAAAATAATTCAGGGACCACAATTATATATTGAAACAAAAAGTGCTTTTGTTGAAGAGGAAAAAAAAGTAGGAGAAGAAGACAATTTTTTGGAAACTATTACTAGGCATGAAAAGAGAACCGCATATGATGGTGAGGAGGTAATAAAAAGCATGGAACCTATATTTGAATACATGAACAGGAATATTATGAAAGGATTTGAATTTTTGGGAATCCAAAGTTGGGAAAAATATATTGATTTTAAGAAAACCAAGGGGAAAAATGCATCAGTTTGCTTGAAGGAGCAAAAGGAGGAGACCCATGAACCACCTAGTTCTGAAATAGGTGGAGTAGAAGAAGTAGTACATGAAGATGATATAAATTCACTCCAAAGTGACTCTAAAAAATATGAATATACATCACATGAGTATGAAGTAGTTTTTATTGAAAATACTTAAGATAATTTTGTGGAAATGAAACAAGGAGCATCTACTGATGGGTGCTTGAACTATGAAGGAGTACCTACTAATGGGTGCTCACAAATTTATGTTGGCGACATAGATATCAGATTTCAAAATGTTTATACAAGCCAAAATTCCATTAAACATGAAAATGAAGACCTTGTAGTAGTTGAAGAAGAAACAAGATCAACTTCCCCATCACCACTTGAGCTTCATGAAGTTGGTTCAAGCAAGAAGGAAGAAAACAAGGATTTTCATTTGAAAGAGCCTCATTTTCTTGAAGGTTCCTTAAATATGAATGAAAAGAAGATCCAAGAGGCCCTTATCATACTCCATGACACTCAAGCATTGGTATCAAATTCTTGTTGTAGAGCAACTTCCTTGGAGGATCCATCCTTCCTTGAAGACATGGAGAAGATCCAAAGAGCAATGTGCAACATCAAAGGTAATTTCATGTCTTTGATTTTTGATAAATTTTTTTTTATTGAGATTATTGAATGGTTACATGAATCCTAGTTGAATAATAATGAAGTTGTTGATAAGCTCACAACTCAAAATGAGCAACTTCTTGAAAAGTTGCAAGACACTTGTTTTTCCTCCGATGTTTCAGATTTTCATAAGGTAGATTGCTTGGAGGATTCTCATGACATGATGGATCATGAGAAACATGAAAAATTTCAGGTTCTTGATGTGCTTTAGGATTATAGTGATGATATCCAATCACTAGTAATGGTAGAAGAGGAACTTGAGTTGCCTCTTGAAAATGGTTACACAATTTTTGAAGAAGTGCATAATTCCACCGCCTTGGAACCAACCCATGAGGAAATTTTTTGCATTTTCTAGGGAGGTGAACAATACTACCCCTATGGATACTTCAAATTATGACAATTTTTCACTTACTGATCATTTGGGTGAGTTAGTTCTTTCTCCTACATGCTACACTTCTAAATTTTGTAGCAGTCATCATAATGAAGTATGGGTGAAAGGTTTCTTTTTGAAGGTGTCACATGAAGAGCTTGGAAATTCTATTTCTCCTTTTGATGATGGAATTATTATAGAACCATATTATTTACATTTTCAGCAGCATAATTGTTTACATTATGGTTATACACATCTACATGGGTGCACCTATGATGTTCATTTGAGTCACTTGAAGACTCATGGTTTTTCTTGCTCAACACTTGGTTCATTTGATGTTGGAGGAACGCCATCAAACACTTGGGTCAAGAGGGATATGATTGAGGAACACTATTATTGGTATAAAAATCCTCTATTATTTCATTATGATATACATATTCATGGGTGTATTGATGAGACTTCTTTGAGACACTTGAAGTCTTAGTGTTTTATTTGCTCCTTATTTGGTTCATATTTTGGTGGAGGTTCTTCATTCACTTCTTGGATGAAAGAAAAAATGGCTGATTATTATTTTGATGCATATTAAATTCTTTGGGAGCAGCATTATAGGACATGGGATCCTTGCATATGTCATTGGAGCATATTTTATTGGTCACTTGAAGCATGTATGCACTTGGCAAATGGTAGTCTACTCACTGGGAGGTATAAGCACTTTCATGATTTCTTCGTGAGGCACCTCCTTGATGTACATTATTATTATGTTTTTATATAATTTGATGATACATATTATGCACTCATGATGTTTTGAAGAATGCATACAAGAAAATGGGATCCAGGAATTCTCTTTCCAAATGGTATGGGTTGGAGAGCACTCTTAATTGTTGGAGTGCAATGCAAGCAATG
>LPNX010988297.1:0-41111 GCA_001517045.1 Pseudotsuga menziesii
GGTATTCCCCACAGGGTATTTTGGGCAGAAACCACTTTGGTTCGGAAAACACAAAGAAGTGAGAGAATTTGAGCATGGGTGAATTGCACGGAGCATCGTCCATGAACTTAAATGGGTAAAGTGCAATCAAATGACAAATGAGATTTGATCATCGTTCATTCTTCCTCCTAAATTTCCCGTATCCAAAGGAAGCTTTGAACAACAATCTTTGTGACCATCCACTTCCAAATGCTCTATAATCCAGGCAAGTCAATTTATTATCCATCCACGGATCGTGAACCCAGTCTCCTGGCTGACCCTGAACATGCATGATACCAATATTTTTTCAGCATTGTGGAGTATGTCAGCGTTTACAGCTAATCACTAGTATATAAGAACAAAGTGGTTACGTCAATACAACTTTGAGCACGTAAAAGTGACGCTTGGTATAAGTTTACAGGAGTACCAGAACATAATGAATACACTGCTCTTAAGGAGCCACTACGTCTGTATCAGCACCATAATAGCTAGTACACCCTTTGTACACTTCATAGCAGATAGGGTATCAACAAACCACACCGCCTATTCGTTTTTTTCATACAGAGCGGAACCACCAACTTACTTATCATCACAAACCCTAAAGATAGAAAGGTTGAATCCCTGGTTTACATAAAGAAAGAGCCTTGCTTCCAATAATATTCCGGGAAGGAGCCTATTACCTTAATCTTTCACCTACAGCCAAGCCCACCAGGGAGGGACACCAGCCCAAGCCAAGCCCGACAGAAAAAAGCCTTTCATCCAATATTCAGAAACCAGGAAATCGATGTAGCAGACCTGTGCCATCCGTTTTCACCTGAACCAGACCCAAATCTTGTGCTGCTCCATACCCAATGCATGAACATCCAGGGCCTGCAAATCAAGGACGAACTGGAACAAATTTACCTAAAAATCCATAAATAGGGGCGAAATACCAAATTTTTAACCTATCTACCATAAATTTGGGCGAATCATCTTCATTTATCCTCCAAAACTATAAATTTTTGGCGATTTCACCTCCATTAAGGAAGAAATCGGGGGCGAATGTCACAATTTTTCCATAGACGGATGGGCGAAATTAGTTTTTATGAATTTCCAGAGGTTAATCGCACGGGCTATTTAGTCATGCCAAAATATATATAAAATAAAATATGGGCTAATTTATTAAATTAAAAAAAATCATTTTAATATTAAAAATTCGCCCATCTATTTTTGGGCACCCCTTAAAATTCGCCAATGGGCTATAATTCGCCCCTAAAATCATCCCTGTTAAGGATGCAACTCAGCATTGACAGTTCCTGCTGAAGCACTGAACCCCCCTGTCTGTCAGAGTAGACCAATGTTCCTACCACGCCATCCTGCCACCTGGAACAAAAGCAACCTAATATACGACGCGGGCTGTCAAAGAGAGAAGTATTTATGCCAGAACCAGAGCCTCGAGGCCACAGCGCAGAGGTGAAATTACAGTGGCAGTCGGAGAAGGCGGCGAGAGCCAGCCTCTCCTTCACAAATGAGCGAGTCAGGGGGAGAACCTGCCAAGGAATGCCGTGCAATTGTCCTCCTTCAATACCAGTCACCACCTCCTGAATAATTCAAAGCTTATCGTGAGAGCCGAACTGATCCAAGACCAGGAGAGAATACATGACTTTTCAATGGAGCGGCATATGGAGAGGCTCGAGGACAGAGCATACATGCGGGGGAGGATAGCAATAACCCCACCGCCTAAAAGCTTTAATGCAGGGAGAGCTCAAGAAGAGGGGAGAGCAGACCATAGTCCACGCGGCCAAGAGAAAGAAGTTGAGAGGACGGGCAATTAAATGTAAAGAGTCGGCGAAAAGAGAGAGGAAGCCAGCTGCTAGGGGGAGGGTCAAATCAGAGTGGGGGGATATGAAGGAGGAAGGGAGGTCTAAAAAGAGGAGGGGATAAAATAGAAGGGTGAGGAGATAGTAGGGAAAGGGGAAAGAAGAGGAAGAAGAAGTGGGAGAGAAGAAAATGGGAGGTGAAGGAGGGATGGGTGAGGTAATTTTATTGAGTTGGGAGAGGGTTATATGCATCAATAGGGAGTTCCAAGTAGTTAAGTGAGGAGCGTGCATCCAGCGCCTCATTAGGGAATAGGTTTGAGAGAGGGCTGGGCTCCATTCTGACTGTAAAGTCCTTGCGAGAGGGAGGCTACCACATTGGCCATACTATCCGCTGCTGTGTTGTTTTGCCGGAGGATGTGATAAATCTCATAGAAGTTGGACATGAGAAGCTTGGATTTCCCATATAACTGACGACAATTGATAGCTCCTGTAGGATATCCATTGATCAACTTGTAAATGACGTGCCTTGAGTCCCCAAATATCAGAACCCTGCTAATATTCTTACTGTTTAAGAGATGAAGACCCTGAATAAGGGCTAGCCATTCCGCTTTGTTATTGGTTCTTCTCCCAAGCCCCCAAGCAAAGGTCTGGTCAACATATCCTTCGGGATTCATGTATTTATTTTATTTTATTTCATGAGCTGACATGTATTTATTTTATTTTATTTTTGATAGTGTAATGTTAAACATTACATCATGTTATTAAGAACATATATTGGTGGGGAAATCAATTTATCATAAGGGTTTTCTTGGAGCTTTATTATATTCAAAAGATAACATATATATGATTGCATTAGAGGTTCTCTACAACCCAGTATTGGGGAGATGTTGTAATGTGTAATGTTGTGTGATGTTATGTAACATGCCATTCTCTTAAAAAATGAAAATGCAAATAATGTCGGCTTAAACAAAAAAAAAAATTCCTTTGATTTCAGTTTAAAGATAAATTTATAAGCACAGAGAAGATAAAAATATATTAAGGTGTAAATATTTTCTTAATGAGTAAGAATTCAAGATAAAAAAATAAAAAATTACACCTCAAGAAATAGGATCAAATATCTTAAGGTGTAATTTTTTTCTTAATGTGTAAAAATTTAAGATAGAAAAAATACACCTCAAGAAATTGGATCCCTCTTAGTGCTTGATAGATTTGGAATTAAGATGGATCTATGGTGGTTTATCTTCATTGTTTCATACAGATGGATCTCCAGAGTGGGGTTCTTCCCTTTGCAAATCGTGTTCATCTAGAGGATATAGTGTTGTGTCACCCCCCATGTCGCAAGCATAGTTGTATGTGAACAATTTACATATATAGTAAATTATTTTTATTGAATTACATAAAAAATGAATTATTGTATACATATAACTCAATTGTTAATGTTTGTTTGTCTATACTTTCATAGGCACCCCACTAGCTAGGTCGTCTGGTAATCATGTATCCAAGAGCATCATTTATAGTATATCGCATGATGGTCACGACAAATTGACCTCCTTAGAGCATGTTGAGGAGGTTTTTCAACACATAGGTACATCAAATTCATATTTATATATTTTCAACTATTGGTATCTTGATTTTCTATCGACATTTTGTAATTTGACTGATATATTTGATTAATTTGTTTATTAGGTACTCATCCTACTTCTCCACCTCCTTGGGAGGATGAGATCACAAGGATTACGATCGATAAGATTACATCACAGCGTAATTGGTTGTGCACCCAGTTAGGGGCCATGCGCCTTGATTTCCCATATAGATAGTTGATCAACATGACGATTGATGCAATCGATGGACTGTTGGAGGTCCACTGGAATGTGGGGCCTCTTAGTGACATCTAGCGAAATTCTTTCCAGAGGAGGGACCAGGTATTGTTCCAGAAAAATGAGAGGCTATGAAAGTTGCAACAAGAGGAAAGGATGTCAAGGGAACTTTGTTTGACATCCCTCCTAGTTGTGCACATGGAAAACTGCTTCGATTGCAGGAGATTAGGCTTGAGGCCACTATGCCTCATGTTTACGATGGGTTTATTGGGGCATGGGGCATATTCCCCTAGCATGAACAAGTCCCTTTGTACTTTCCCAAACATGTGTATGTAAATATTGTTCTAGACATGCATCTTGATTACATGAGTATGCCATTATTTTTTATGGTGTTGGGTGGGGCCACAATTATGAGCATCCTCGGGTTCATAGAGACTCTACCACTACAACACCACCTCCTTGTCAAGTTCCTATTCCTAATCGGGGTGTTATTTAGTTAGCTCATGTTATTATTCCACCACAACTCAGATTTGAGACATGATATTTGATGGCAGGTACCCGACGCATTGCATTGGTTAGTGCTACAGTGGCCATGCATGAGGCAGGTCAAGACCATGCCCTAGACCTATAAACCCTAAGCTCCATGGGTGGATGAGTCGATTATGTTGTTGTATTTGCAACTTCATAATATATTTCGATGTATATTATCAATGTATGTTGTAGTAGCCCCATCAGAGATGTGTTTCCTTCCTTTAGGGATGTAATTATTGTGTATGGTCCTTGAGGTACAACCTTCGTTGCAAGTCTCGAAAACAGTCCCCAACATGATATAAAAGGTAATATTATTTCAGAGTCTCTCTAGGAGAATTCGGTCGAGTCAAGTTGGGAGGTTAGTCACTTGAAGGGTATAAATAGGGAGGCTCCCTCCCTCATTTATACACACTAACACTCACTCAAGTTCACATGACGAGAGAGAGAAGGATAAGGAAGAGATAGAGAGATCTACAAAATACTTCTTCTTATTAGGTTTTTCCATCTTGTGATATTGTCTTAGTGATAGAACTATTCTGAGGAAGTTTGCAGGGTTTTCTCCTTTATGGTTTCCTGGATGAAAATATGTGCTTGTTATTCTTTCAGATAAAGATCCTAATAAAGTTCATTAGATTAGAAAAACTAACATGGTATCAAAGTCTCTATGAAAGAAGGCACTATGCATCAATGAAAACTAGGGCTTCCTAGTTCAAGGTCTTCTCTCCATAGATCATAAATAAAAGAGGAATAGGATAACTCACCTTATAAGGGCTCATCTTTTGGTGGAAGTAGATCCAAATTTGGATAAGTTTCAATTTTTTACTGTAGGACACTATAGGAAGAAACTAGGGCATCAAGTTTCAGAGGCTTCCCACCCGAGTCTTCAAAAAAGGACGTTGAGGAGAAAATTGTGTCAAGGAGGCGCATATTTTTATATAGATAGAATTCCCAAACTCCAAGTTTAGAAAATCAGATTTTCTTTGGAAAACCCTAGGTCAACCAACATCAGAACTAGGTTGGACACCTCTAATTGGTAAGATATCAATCTTCGTTATTTCCATTTGAGGTTCTCATTTGAAAATGACTCATCATACTCAGCTTGAGGAAAATCTTGGAGGAGATGATAATTTTCGAGCATGGAAGTACATAATCTCCCTGATCCTTAAAGAAAATGATTTGGATCAGTATATCAGTGAGGAAGTTCTCGGATCTAGAGGGAGATGAGGCTAAGGATACTCATAAGAAGAATTTAAATTAAAGGAAAGAGAATCATTGCAAAATATATTGAGGATCATCTCATACCCCATGTGTCATCCTTGAAGACAACAAAGGAAGTATTTGATGCTTTGACGAGGATGTTTGAAGGAAAGAACATCAATCAGGAGATGGTATTGAGGAACTGGTTGAAGAATGTGAAGATACAGAACTTAGAGACTATACAGTCCTACTTTACAAGGGTTGCTCAAATCAAGGAACTGTTGAGCATGGTTGTCATTGATGAAAAGCCATTAGTGACAAAGGAGTGATAAGGGTTGATCACATGGCAAGCATGACATGGTTGGTTTGGCATTGGATACCACTCATAGTTGGTGTGTGCCTTGGAGCATGAGGTGGTCCAAGAGCCCTATTCTGTGGTCATTTGTGGCTTGATGGGGTCATGAATCCCACACACTTGGTTTCTTGTTGATCCTTTTCCCACAAGCTAAATGAAGTTACTTTGATGATGTTAATGTAGCTCATGCTCATGTGGATGGTTTGAGTAGCCCATGCACATGATTGAAGAATTACATACGCTTGAAGACCTTGATGCATTACATGATTAAAGAACCCTTAAAATGATTGAAAAGGTCTTTGGTACCCATTGCTATCCTCCTATGTATTTTAGATGGTGGTAACTTAGTGGAAGAATCCCACATGGGCATAAGATGTCCTTATGCCCTTGTTGTTGTTTTGAAGTTCAATGGTGAGCCCTTAGACATGATAATGCACTTGCATGTGGTAACTTGGATCTTGAAGTCTTGATATGGAACGCTTGTTTCTTGGTGATGATTTTATCTTGTTGAAGAAGTCCTAAAGAGTGTGATATTGTTACCCTTAGCCTTTGGGTCCTTGTGTCATAAATGAAATCCCTTTTCATGATGACGTTGATGATAATAACTAATGTGCACTTAGTTATTTGTTGAATGTGGCACATAGTTTGAATAAACATCTTGTAAATAAAACTTGTATGAACTCATTTAACAAGTCGGCTCAACTATAATAAAAATTATAATAAATAAAATAAACTCACTTGTTGGAAGTCGGATCAACAAAATTAATGCATGGAAAACATGTATAAATAGGTGGCAAGCTAATTTTTAATGAGTAAGATTTAAAAAAATTATAATAAAAAACAAAAAAATTGTGTTTTTTCCTTTATAATTGGAATCATGTGCAAGCTAATTTTCTTTCTCACGACATGTTAAAATTTAAGGCGTTCCATTGATTGTTAAAAATAATTATTAGACCAACATTTTAGAATATAGCTTATTTAGTTAGTTTTATGAATATTATTTTATTTATGAAAAGATTTTATAATTCAGAAAATCATTTTATAATTTATTATTGGCATGTTACTTTTTCTTTAAAATATATTATATATGTTTTATTAAGATTTGGGTTTAGTATCTAAATGATAGAATTTCTTAAAATAAATTTGCACAATTCTCTTGGGTCTTGTTAAGGTATGAACCTAACCCCATATTTAATCGAATGTATTGTTACTTAAGGTATTTATGACCAATAAATGTAAAGACATCATTAAAGGAGGCTCGTGATTGTATAATCTTATTTCTAGATCTCTATTTAAATCATGTTAGGGTCTTACCCTACCTTGTTTACTCTAGGTGTCAGTAGGTGTTTACTTTAGGAGTTAGTAGGTAATGTATTGAACATTTATTTTGAATAAGGTTAACTAATTATCAATGAATAATCAATATTTTGAATAAGGTTAACTAATTATCAATGAGTAATCAATATAAAAATGATCTTTCGATTACTAGGAAGTTAAGTTAGGGATTTGGGAACTTGGAAGCCTATTTAAATACTTAGAAGGCCATAGATTTTTTTGTAAAGAATTATTGGATCATAGCTTTTCCCAAGTAAAAGGTCACCTAAGCTTAAGAGGCATGTGAACATTACTTCTAAATTTGATTATCATAATATAAGAGCCACTTTAGCTGCATAAATATTGCTTATTGTTTTTCTCAGTTATTCTTCACTGTAATATTATGTTTCTGGAAACTGTTCATATATATTTATCTCTTTGTTTCTAGATATAACTTTCATTGTAAAGTACATTGCAAGTGGTATGAGAGAAATTTCTCAAGCTAGCATGCTTCCAAATTTTTTGTATAATATTTTTATGATAGAGACATGGGTGTTCCCATGAAGATGGGTTACACTTTTTGGCAAGAAGAGGGTATGAGTATGTTGAAAAATGATCTTGATTGAGTTATTCTTAATCCATCGATCGATCTTTTAAAAGTTCAATTGAGGGATTATTAAAGCACTCAATCGGGATATTTTTAAGCCCTCAATCGATCTTATTTCAGGAGCTCGATTGAGAGTTAGAAAAACCCTCGATCGAGCTAAGGAGATTAAACCAGGGTTTATCAAACCCTCAATCGAGAGAATGTGAGGATGAAATTTCCAAACCGAAATGCCTCATCTTGCCAAGCGTCATGGATTTTGGAAGTTCGATCGAGCTATGACGCTTGATTGAGATTTATAAATATCAATTGAGATATTGACCTATAACATGTATGAGAACGAAAAAAACATCAAACCTTAGTTTATCTCAACGTGTGTGTTACATAGGAGCTCAAACAAGGAGTATAGAATGATTGTCCTGATTTGACTGGTGACTCTAATTTGCCACCATCCACCAATTCTTTCTACCACGGTCTCCACAGCTAGAGGTGAGCAACTCAAAACCCCCCAAAATTAGTTATTCTATGAATTCATTGAAAGAGTTGATTTTTAAAGAGTTTTGTGAAATTTGTTCAAAACCCTAAAAAAGTCAGTTTTTCTATGCATTAATTGAAAGTGTTGTTTTCTTACTAAATTTTGTGAAATTTGTTCAAACCCTCAAAAATTGAAGTTCTTCTACGCATTGATTGAAAATGTTGTTTTTCTTAGGAAATTTATGAAATTTCTTCAAAACCCCCCAAATCAATTATATGTAATGATTAAATTTATTCTATTTTTTAAGTAATTTTAACTAAAAGATTGTAATGTTAGATATTTTTATTGTACACGTGTAATAAAAAATTTAGTTGGAAATAAACTCGCAAAGATCCATTTTAAACCTGAATCTGTCAAGCACCGAGAGGGATCCAATTTCTTGAGGTGTATTTTTTTTTAATATTTCTTAAACTCAAGGAATTTGATCCCTCTCATGCTTGATGTATTTGGGTTTAAGTTTTAATTAATTTATTTTTTAGGTAGATGCAAATGTTTTAAATTACTTTTCATAATGTTTTATTTTATGAGAGGGAAAGTATTTTTTTATTTTATTTTATGAGGCGACATGCATTTATTTTATTTTATTTTTGATAATGTAATGTTAAGCATTACATCATGTTATCAAGAAAATATATTCGTGGGGAAATCGATTTATAGGAAGGGTTTTTTTGGAGCTTTATTGTATTCAAAAGATAACAAATATATGATTGCACCAAGAGCACCGAGGTTCTCTACAGCCCAGTATTGGGGAGATGTTGTAAAATGTAATGTTGTGTAATGTTATGTAACATGTCATTCTTTAAAAAAATGAAAATACAAATATACGCATAAAGAAGATAAAATATATTAAGCTGTAAATATTTTCTTAATGTGTAAGAATTCAAGATAAAATAATAATAATAATAATAATAAAAATTACACCTCAAGAAATGGGATCAAATATCTTAAGGTGTAATTTTTTTCTTAATGTGTAAAAATTTAAGATAAAAAAATACACCTCAAGAAATTGGATCCCTCTTAGTGCTTGATAGATTTGGGTCTAAGATGGATCTATGCTTGTTAATCTTCATTGTTTCATATAGATGGTTCTCTGGAGCGGGGTTCTTCCCTCCGCAAATCGCGTTCATCAAGATGATCTAGTGTTGTGCCCACCTCGATGTCGCAAGCGTAGTTGTATGTGAACTATTTACATATATAGTAAATTATTTTTATTGAATTACATAAAAAAAGTGAATTATTGTATACATATAACTCAATTATTAATTTTTGTTTGTCTATGCTTTAATAGGCACCGCGCTAGCTAGGTTGTCCGATGATCGTGTATTCAAGAGCATCATGTCCAGTATCTTGCATGATGGTCACGACACATTGACCTTTTTAGAGCATGTTGAGGAGGTTTTTCAACACATAGGTACATTAAGTTCATATTTATATATTTTTCAACTATTGCTTTCATGATTTTCTATGGGGATTTTGTCCTCTTACTGATATATTTGATTAATTTGTTTATGAGGTGCTCATCCTACTTCTCCACCTCTTTGGGAGGATGAGATCAAAAGGATTACGATCGAGAAGATTACATCACAACGTAATTGGTTGTGCACTCAGTTAGGGGCCATGTGCATTGATTTACCATCGAGATAGTTGATCAACATGATGATTGATGCAATTGATGGATTATTGGAGGTCCACTAGAAGGTGGGGCCTCTCAGTGACATATAGAAAAATTATTTCCAGAGGAGGGACTAGGTATTGTTCCTGACAAATGAGAGGCTGTGAAAGTCGCAACAAGAGGAATGAATGTCAAGGGAACTTTGTTTGACATCCCTCTTGGTTGTGTACATGGACAACCGCTTTGATTGCAAGAGCTTAGGCTTGAGGCCACTGTGCCTCATATTTACGATAGGTTTATTGGAGCACGAGGCATATTCCCATAGCATGACCAAGTCCCTTTGTACTTTTCCAAACATGTGTATGTAAATATTTTGCTACACATACATCTTGATTACATGAGTATTCCATCGTAATTTTATGGTGTTGGGTGGGGCCACAATTATGAGCATCCTAGGGATCGTAGAGACCCTACCACTACGGCACCACCTCCTTGACTAGTTCCCATTCCTAGTCGGAGTGTTATTCAGTCAGACAATGTTATTTATTCTTCATAAATCAGAGTTGAGACTTGATATTTGATAGTAGTTACTCGACGCATTGCATTGGTTAGTGCTACGATGGCCATGCATGAGGTAGGTCAATACCATTCCCTAGACCTAGAAATCCTAAGTTACCATGGGTGGATGAGTCGATTATGTTGTTGTATTTGTAACTTCAAAAGATATTTTGATGTATATTATCATTGTATGTTGTTTTACCCCCATCGAAGATGTGTTTCCCTCCTTTCAGGATGTCATTATTATGTATGGTCCTTGAGGTACAACCTCCATTGTAAGTTTGTGAAATAGTCCCCAGTATTATATAAGGGCGCCTGCAAGAACTTGCAACCCAAATATGATGCAATGGGAGCGCGTGAGTGGAACAAAACAAGAATGCACACGCACCCTTGTATGCATGCATGTGCTCTTGCTTTGGCAGTGGAAAACCTCCACGTTGGATTACGAGCATGGACAACAGGAGCGTGCTCGTGCCCCTAATGATGTGATCTTGTATAAGTGCACGCATGTGTGTTTTGTGCAATTGCACAAAGGGACACAAGTGCATCCCTGTGTTTAAAAAAAAACATTGAACAATTTGTTTTGTTCACAACCCACCTGCGAGTGCATAAGGAGGTGAAAATGACCCCTAAGAAGCCCAACGAAAGTGTCCAACCAGGATAAAATGACACCCATGACATTGGAGTAAGGTAGATGGAGTAGGAATGCCATTTTTTTTGTTTATTTTGATGTTTTTTATTGTTTTTCAAATAGAATACAAAATTAAAAAAATTTGAAAATGAATTGAAATGGGAAAAATTTGATATTGCATGTACAAATTACCTGAACATAATGACAAATACCAATGAACCATCCCAAGAAAGGAATGAAACAAACCAATCAGAGGACCCAAACCCCAAATTAAATGAAGAAAACCCCAAATTAAACGAAAAAAACCCCAAAGATGAATTACACGGGGATTTAAACCAATTAAGAATTTTGAGTGATGAACTGAAGAACTCTAGGGAACCCTCTCAGGTTTCCCTCGCCACATCACTACAAAAAATAATAAAGTCATTAAACATTTCCCACAATGAGATAACCAATTTGAGCGAATATAGGGCTCAAATGAGAGAACATTATGGCACTGGTATGTCCAAAGAGGATATAAAAAACATCAATATCACAAAATCTCAACTGTGCAGCAAATTTACAGATTTGAGAATAGGACAGCCTCTAGATGTGAGGAAGAGGCGAGTTTGCATGGACTGGTGTAATTACCAGCCATGGAGAGAAAAATTGAGGAAGAGATGGTTCATGGTTTTTGACAAGTCTCCATGCAACAATGTCGAGGTCCCACAGTATCTTCTTAGGAAACTGTGGGATGAGTTTGTGTTAGGGTTCGATGTGAACTACTTTGACATCATCGAGTTCCAGGATGTCGATTTTGGCTCAACCCAAGATCAACCTCACGCCCACCGGAACCCACTCAGAGGACCTCCTGCACCTGGGAAAGAGCCAAACCTGCTTCCTCAACCCCCTGGGTTAGGTAGCGGGCTAGATGAGATCCATGAGTCTATTAGATGTTCCACATGACACCTTCTCAAGCATACCACATTTGTGGCTATGTCCTCGTAGAGCGAGCAGGACCACCTCGAGAGACACACTTCTGCATGGTCTACTGGTGGTGGGCGAGAGAGAGAAGCTACAGGTGGTAGCCAGGATGATCCATCTATCTTGACGAGACCAGTGCCACATCATTGTTCTCATTGTGGGAATCCATGCCATGTTCCCACGCAGGAGCGTGCCACAGAGAGCTACCTACACTAGGTTAGTTATTGTTTTATTTAATGTTCAAGTATTGATTATACATTATGCAATCTCATAATTTATAATAAATTTAACTTAGAATCATATGTTGATGAATTTATGTTTTTTAATGTACAACTATTCAGTGATCAGTCTCCAACAACCGGGTGGGAGGATGTTGGTTCCTTCAACCTAGATGGAGCCATGGTAGCTGCAAAGGACATTGTGACACCATACACACAAGTAGAACTAATCTTGTCGTCCAATGTAGAACTAATATTTAGTAATTGAATCTAAATAATTTTGTGCAAATGAACAGGTGTCCACAGGAGTGAGTGACCAACCATCCCCGTTGGGGATCAACAGATCCCCGTGTGAGCAGGTTTCTTGTAATAAAGTATAAATTTAATTTTAGTTTTGATGGATTAGATTTGTATAGTTATATTTTTATGTACTAATATACGAGGCCATGAATATGTATATAGGTCCGAGTACATAGGCACGTCAGTGGCACTATCTCTCCATCGACTGCCTTTTTCCCACCATATATTCCAGGTCTAGCCCCTAGCATACATGTCCCTTTCCCGGCATCCCTCCCCATCCTGTTCCATATATCCCTTTCCTCCCATCCACCACCACACTTCCATTCAGCTTCCCCCTTCTTCGTCACAACCTTCGCTCACTCCCCCCCGCCCCACCCATCCACCACCACACTTCCATCCAGATCCCCCTTCTTTGTCATAGCCTTCGCTCACTCCCCCCTCACCCCACCTATCCACCCCCTCCCTTGCAATTTCCCATGTTTCCACCCTCTCCCCTCTAACCACGTTACACCATCCATCCACATTCACCCATCCCTCCACCCCATCCCAGAATTTATCCCCCTCCCCCATATTCCCCCACTGCCCTCATTTCCTCTTCCAGGGTGGCCCGTTCCATTCTACAGCTAGTTGGGGTTTATCATTGTACATCACCACTTCGCCCACTCCAGTCCACACCCTCTCCCAGCATCCCCCTAATTTTGTAGCCAACGCTAATGTGGCTACATCCTCTGCTATGAAATCCACCCTAGCATCAGAGCAAGTTGTCTAGCCCACTGCTCCATCTTCCACCCTTGAGGACCAGTCGATTTCTCCACCTGCCAATCCCCAAGACCAGCCTGTTGTGTTCACGGTGAGATTGATTAGTTTAAGAAAATCTCATGCAATATTAATGAAAATTAACATAGGTAGTAAATTGTATGAGTTATCTTACTGTTTAAATGTTGCAGGGTGGCATTTCTGAGAGACTTGGATCACGGAGGAGGGTAGCCCACTCACCACTTACGGTCTCGTCTAAGGTGAGCTATTTAATATTTGAAAATGTAATTTTGATTTTTAAATTGTGTTTTATACTTGTATAATTTCCTATTGGATTTGAAATTTGATTGTTGTCATTTCAGAGCCCAAGGGGAGGTGGTCGAAGCGGCTAGAGGAACCAAGCTTCCTATAGCTCAAAGAAGTGGAAGATCGATTTTGAAGGTGCACCTGCGAGCTCCGAGGCAGGGCAGGAGGATTGAGAGACCCTCCTATGTACACTAGCCACGATGTGTCATTTTTTCATGAGTTGCCATATTTTTTATAGTACGAGTACGAGTTGCCATATTTTGTATACGACACGAGTTGCCATTGTATAGAAATTGGGAACGATGTTTCATTTTTCACTAGTACAGTAAATGATTGGAAATTCACGTATATTAATATATCATTTTGCACTTTTTTATATTACTTTTCCTTTTATTACAGATTTGCATACATTATGTCAAATGTAGTAGTAGTTTACAGTTGATGCGCTTGCAATACTTATTGTTGATGAAGCCTAACTCATATTGAACCAACATACTAACACCTACAGTCTTATTCATTGTCCAAATTGCAATAGAAAGCATTTGTTTGCCTTTGGTATTTACATAGTAATAGTATTGTTTCATTTTGCAAGCTAGAAATTGATATTCGAATGACATTCTCTTACCATTTGATTGACTGGAAATTTCATAGTATTGATGAGCTGAGAATCATATTGAACATGACTATTGTTGGCTTTCATTTGTTACATCTACTTGACAAACATTGATTTTGATAAATTTGGCAATTCATATCATTTGAAGATGAAGTTGACATTGCTTACTCTCATTGAATACATGCATATTTGTTATGCTATTGTTGAGCACTTGCAATTTTAACAATCTATTGTACTTGTTGCAATTTTAATGATTTAAGGGTTAGCATGCATAAACTAGGGTTTAGAATCAACAAGGAAACCCTAACCCTAACTGAAGTTTAAAGGTTAGCATGAATAACCTAGGATTTATAATCAATGAGGAAACCATGACCCAAGCGTTGTTTTGGTGTTAGCATGCATAACCTAGGGTTTAGAATCAATTATGAAACCCTAAACCTAGGAGGGAAACCCTAACAACAACCCTACCTAACCATCTCTTGTGGCCTCTTATAAAGTACCTTTTTGTTTGTATATTAGTGTGCCTAGGATTGTAGTCATATGTCACATATTCTTTATAGACTAATCAAATGAAATACTTCAAAGCTTAAGCATGGATTACTTCACATAAGCTAGGGTTAGAGATTCATGAGCACTCCTTTTATTAACCATAGTGAAATAAGTAAAACATATCTCATCTTCCACAACTCATACATTAAAAAATTATGGGAGAAAGAGGCTCTATAATATCTCTGAATGTAATATCCATTTTAGACAGCCCTAGAACACCGTTAACTCATCCTAATCTACCCTAACTTCTTGACTGTAATATCCTATTTAGGGAAGCCTTAATAGCCTTCTTACCCACCTATCATAGCCTAAGGTCACTTCCTTGCCTTCCTATCTTACCCACTCACTAACACCTCACCTCAAATTTGTCCATAACCCAATTTAAAGTGGCACAAAGACACCTTAAAGGGACTGTATCTAAACAATAATTCCCAGCCATACTTAAACAAATTTTATAGTGGTATATAAACATCCATAACTTGGAAAAATACAAGAAAAGGCCTTGAATTGCTTGCAAGTCATGCTGTCATCAAAAGCCAAGTGAATATACTTGTTATCATTCCTACTTGACTAGAAATTACATCTTGGACTATCATAAGACATTTTACTTGACTGGAAATTTAATTTGGTTTAAGAGTCCCATTGGCTTGGAAACTTAGCACTTATAAATATTTTTATCACTGATGTTTACTTAAAAGATTGTACCTTTGTCTTGACAAGCTAAAAAGTGAAATATAGGACTGTCATAATGCTAAATGCTTGGCTGAAAATACTTTTGTTTTGACAGTACCTTTCACTAATTCAAAGTTCCATTTCAACTCTTGTTTATCATTAGTACTTGCATTTGGGATTGTACACTCATTTTGGCAAGCTGGAAATTAGTGTTTTGGACTGTCATAATCATTTTGACTTGGATGGAAATCACTCTTAGTTTGACAGTCCTATCTTCATGAAAATTGGATTGATTGGGGTCTATGTCAATGTATGTCTGTTGCAAAAAAGGTTTACTTTGTATGATATGATGATAACATGCCATAAACACCACTAACATGCTTCAACCACATGCATAATTGAAAGGAAAATTACATCCAATGTAGTTCATGAAACCCTAGCTATGTCATAGTGTAGGTATATATCTTCTAGGTATATGGTTCTACTAGTTTCTAGTTAAGTGAGACTAACAAATCTAATGATATAAATCTAATGATTTCATAAACCCTAGTTTGTAGTTCTGTCTAAATATGTGAACCCTAGATTTTAAGTTTGTGGTTTCTAGTTCAAGAAACCATAGCTTTCTTGACATTTGTTCTTATAGATTAGGTATATGGTCTAGGTATTTGTAATCCTTATTTTTTTGGTTTGTGGTTTGTAGTTCATTAAACCCTAGTTTTTTTTCTTCTATTTATGCATGTAGCTTAGGTAGGTTGTTTAAGTATTTCTACATAAGTAAGACTAACATAGCACATGATCTCTATGTATGTGAATTTCTACTTTATAAAACCCTAGTCTGTAGTTATATGTGTAAATTTATAAACCCTGGTTTTTAGGTTTATGGTTTGTAATTCGTGAAACCCTATTTTTTTTGGTATTTTATCTTGTAGATTAGGTATATGGTCTAAGTGATTCTACATAAGAGAAACTAAAATAAAACAGAAGAAAAAGCACGTGTGAGGAGGTCCAAGACATAAAAATTGTTCTTCCTTGACAAATAGAAAATGAAACAAGTTCATGAATATGTGTCTTCTATAAAAGACACATCATCCCTATTGATCCTTCATTTGGTAGCGACATGTTCTCTTTGGGTGTACAATCATGGTTTGAAGGGTTATTTTGGCTAGCAAGTTCCTTTTATTTCAGAGGATTTTCCTTAGTAATCATCTTGATGGCCTACACAAGTGCATGATGACTTATCCAAAGGTTTGCACTTAGGATAACTAAAAAAATAAACACCATTAAATTTTACTTAACAAATTCAACCCAAAATTATGTCAAATTAGCATGCCTAACCAATGCTAGAATATACCCAATCATAAAGATAATATAAGCTAAAATTCAAATCTCCAAGTACACAATATTTGGACAATTGAAATCGTTCTTATATATATGATATGTATGTATATATATTTGGAAGCCATAGTGATGCTAGCCCCAAACTATCATTGTTGTCATTAAGGTATCCACACTATAATTGTTTTCCTCATTAGGGTTTATAAACCCTTATCATCTTTCATGATAGAAGCACATGGAATTTCCGAGATGTCTAGCACCAGTTTCGACGTCAACATGTCTATCCTTAAATGATTCCTCAAACCCTAGGTATTTGAATATTGCATCAACACAAGCACCAAGGCCTCCATGGAAAATAAACTAAACTTTAAAAAATATTCTTCTAAGCAAGGTATCAAAAGAAGCTCGAGACTTATCAAGTTAAGTTTTCCATGGTCTTTCCCTAACCTCCATGTATCACAGAAGAACATGACTGCAATATCACCAAAGATGTTAGCTCTTTTCTTTGTATCTTCTATAGTGTTGGAACCCTAATTCTACCTCTTTTGACTTCACAACAAGAGCTATGGAATCTGGAAGACAACCATCAATTCCTCTAGTATTATATCTCCTTCTCCAAGGTTTACTTACATATATAAACCCTAGTGTCCTCATGCATATCCAAGTTTCCTCATGTAATGCAGTCCTCCTCTAGTTGTGTACAACATCTTTTTGTTCCCAATGCTCCTCGACATATGTGTCAGAGGTGGTTACAATGCTCCAATGCTTATCCTCAATATGTGTACCAAGGTGGTTACTATGCTCATTTTCTTCTCCTCAGCATGTGTGTGAAGGTGGTCACTATGGTCCAATATTTTACTTATCTTCATCCTAATATCACAAGGAAACCCAACAAAATAAACCCTAGTGCAAGTGTATGTTAACACCATGAAGATACATCCCTTAGGGCACTCTTTCCAAGCATATAACATATCCAGAATCTCTTATTACAACAAATTACAACATTAATAAATCTTCTCTTTTATTTTCAAGATATATGTTAAAACATTTATTTTCAAGATGTGTGTTAAATCACTTAACAAATTCAACCCAAAGTTTTTCCAAATTAGAATTCATAACCAATGCTATAATATATTCGATCATGAAGATAATATAAGTTGAAATTCAAATATGCAAGTACACAATATTTGGACAACATTGAAGGAAACTGAGAAAAACCCTAGTTTACGAAACTGATGCATAATGAACCCAATGGGACATGAAAATGAGGTGGAGAGGGACAACTAGAGGTAATGGCATACCAAGAGACCAACTAAGTCGATATCTTATCGATCCGACCTCCGGTTTCCGAGTTATGTTGAGTTGAAAGTCACATGAAAATGTCGTTCAGGGACACTTGGACACTCTCGGTCTGGGAGCGAAAAACCAAACGAAGCAACAAGATTGCATGCTGTTGGATCTGAAAAGTGTGTATGGAAAATTTTGATATGGAAACAATACCAAGACTGGCATGGTGGAGGGTTTTGCAGAGTTGACCCAGCAATGTGAGAGTTGCATTGAAGGAAACTGAGCAAAACCCTAGTTTACAAAACTGATGCACAATGAACTCACTAGGACATGAAAAGGAAGTGGAGAGGGCCCAATAGAGGTAATGGCATTCTAGGAGACCAACAGAGTCAACGGATCATCGATTCGACCTCTTTTTCCGAGTTATGTCGAGTTGAAAGTTGCATGAAAATGGGGTCCATGCAACCCTAGCAACGGTGCACCGGCCCTGCAAAACCATGTGCTGAGCAGTTGGGGGTGGATTTTCCATGGATTCCATGCTAAACACACCTACAGAAGCTGACATAATAAAAAATTGCCTCCTAGTTTGGTTTTTGGACCCCGACCTTGAATTGGCCAGGCGTCCCTGAACAACTTTTGCAGGCCTACTTCAACTCACCATAGAACGTTGATCAGGGATCTGATGGACGAACCGTCATTTTTTTTGGGATCATGGAAAGGGATTATGGCCAGGTTGGCCTCCCACTTGACTCTGCACAGCTCGGGAATGCCTCTAGGATATATTTTGAAAACTTGGGTTTCTCCCTAGTGAGGTCCATGTAACCCTTTCAACAGTGCACCGGCCCTGCAAAACCCTTTAACGGGAAACCAGGGGTGGCATGCCCATGGAGGCCATGCTAAAACACACATGCAGGAGCCAACGGATTTGGAAATTACCATTCAGTTTGGTATGGGATCCTGACCTTGAATTGGCCCAGGCATCCTTGAATGGCTTTTGCAGGCCTACTGCAACTCGCCATATAACGTTGACTGCAGATCCGATGGATTAACCATCGATTCCATTAGGATCGTGGCATGGCATTATTTCTAGGGTGGCCTCCCACCTGACTTCGCATGGCCCGGGCATGCCTCCAGGCCAGATTTTGAAAAATAGGGTTTCACCCTAGTGGGGTCCATGCAACCCTTGCAACAGTGCACTAGCCCTACAAAACCCTATGCCAGGCAGGTGGGGGTGGCGTGTCTGTCACGACCATTCCCAAAAACACCTACAGGAACTTAAAAATTTGGAAATCACTGCTCGGTTTGGTATGGGGACCCCAACCTTGAATTGGCTCAGGCGTCCCTGACTGGCTTTTGCATGCTTGCTACAACTTGCCATAGAATGTTGACCGGGGATCCGATGGACAAAAAATTGGTTCTGTTGGGATCGTGGCATGGGATTATGGCCAGGGTGGCCTCCCACCCAAATACGCATGGCCTAGGCATGCCTCTAGGACAAATTTTGAAAACTAGGGTTGCTCCCCAGTGAGGTCCATGCAACCCTTGCAACGGTGCACCATAAGTACAAAACCATGTGCCGAGTGGCTGGGGGTGGCGTGCCCATGGTGGCCATGCCAAAACACACCTACATGAGTTGACAGATTTGGAAATCTTTGCGTGATATGGTATGGGAACCTCGACCTTGAATTAGACTAGGCGTACCTGAATGGATTTTACAGGCCTACTGTAACTCGCCATAGAACGTTGACCGGGGATCCGATGGACAAACTGTTGGTTCTATTGGGATCGTGGCATGTGATTATGGTCAAGGTGGCCTCCCCCCCAACTTTGCACAGCCTAGGCATGCCTCCAGGCCAGATTATGCAAACTAGGGTTTCGTCAAAGTGGAGTGTAAATGCAATTACCCAATATCATTCAATATAGCCATCTGGATCCTCTTTGTTGCTAATTTCCTCCATTAATCTCTCATGTTCTGAATGATGCAAGAGGTACATACGTTGGTTTAGTTCTTGTTTGACATTGTTTGTAGAGGGATGTTCATTCCAACAATCAAGTTTGTGAAGTGATAGACCACAAAACATGGTCTGTAATCCATGAATACATGCCCACTAGTTCTTCTTGATTTCCCATCTAGTGTAAGATATTCACCCTCAACCACCATTGAGCCAATAGGAAATTCATTTCCTTCATCATCAATAAATGATCAGTTTAGGATTTGCTTACCTCGAATGCATTGTTCCAACCAATAATCTGTGCCCCATTCATTGTCTTTCGGGGCAACAACTACATATATGTGTCCTGGTTCTACAATATCTAAGATATGGTCGTAGTATGTCTAAATCGTTGTCTGAACCTCCTCTAAGTGGGTTGTTTCACCGACTACACATGGTTCTATTGCAAGTGAAACACGATCCCAATCACCAACCCAATCCATGCATTCACATTCATCCCATTCACCACTGCTACAAGGGATGCAAAAACAAGCAATTTTTCACATCCATATTTCAAATAGGGGGTTGTTTGAGCTTTGAACCGAATGAAATCCACATGTTCCTTGTACTGTGCCATAATTATAGGAATGATATCGATCTATGTCAACCACATGCCAAAAATTCCTGACTGGCCTTCCTACCCGTGCTGATGTATGTTGCACTTTAGTTCGGTCTGACATTGGTGTAGAGCACCATTGAACTATGGATTCTGCATCTTTGATATGGGAGTTTTTGGTAAACCTCATCTCCTCCCTTCGTAGTGTGGCCTTGATGCATGCACCGGTCCCGTCATGCTCACCGTTATCATTCCCAGTCTCAAAGTAGTTCCATATATGTGGCGCATTATAATTCTTATGTAACATACTCATCCATTGGAAGACTCGGGAATTTTTGAACTGGCCCGCACAACCATCTGACCAGATCCAATGCTGATCCATTTGTATATCTCCCTCCTTAGTTGATCATAGAAAATTTAGAAACAATGTTGCACATAATGGATATCATGGCATTTGTCATCACTTATGTAAAAGTTTGTCTCCTTCTGTATTATCATATTGTTAATGCTTCTCTCAGGGCCATTCCTATACGTAACATGTACCATGATGCTCACTTGGTTAGAATGGTAGTATTGACTTTGAATTTTATTGTATGGCTGAAGGGTGTAGTTTTCTGCAAAATACACAATTGACAATATGGTCTAAATGGGAAAGTTTTCCTTGTATTTTCTGTACTTCTCATCCTTCCATCATGCTACATGTACATGTTTAGCATACTGCCCAGTTTTCTTGTAGAACTCCATAAAAAAATCACATACCTTTACCTGTTTCCATTAAAACAAGGGTCATATTAGAATGTGACCTTTAGAGAAGGTATATGTAGAAGATGAACATGTAAGAGAAAAAACATGCAATAATCGTTTGCAGCCGTGACTTAACCAATGCAATATTTTTACTTTCCTTCGCACTATCTGATTGATAGGTTACGTACTTGAGGCTTTGCATCTCCATGCTAATATTTCCAAATTGATGCTCATAGCTTCCATGAATGCAACGGTTCAAAAGAGAAAACCCACTACACTTGGAACAATTCCCATATAGACATGATTTTCCATAGTATTTTTGTCCTTCATGTCTTGGACACATGATGCTGACGATAAAATCTCTCAACGCATTCGATGGTATTACAGATTCATTGCAGCCCTGCTCAAGGTTAGTATGAAAATCACAAAATATATGTTTATACGTGTCATAAAAATATTTATATTCTACATGGTATCTACAACATCATGTGTTTCGATCAATGCATATATGAACATAGCATGGTTTACATTTCTCAAAGGACCTTTGGCCCAGGTTCAATTGTGTGTTCTCATTCCTGAATCTATCATAGAGTTCAGTCTGTGTTGTGTCAAGGCAGTGTTTGATGTGGGGTTCACGTTCAATAGAACCTTTTCTCAGATTTAGCACATATCTTTGGTTAGATGAAGGTCTGGTATGATCATGCAAAAAAAAATTGTACTAAGTCCTTAACAACATCAATTAGCTTCATATCTCGACAAGGAAACCTATTGACAAAATCCCAACAATCTTTTCCACCTGGAGTTTGAAGATTTTCTCTTATAACAGAGTACTTCTTAACAATTTTCTATTTAATTTAAGTATTTGAGAAACGTGTGAAAGGAGGCAATGTTTCCGTGTGGACTTGCTTTCAACTGATTCTAATAACACACGATGATCCACACAAAGATATTTAGTACGCGACGTCTTCCCAATCGCATTAAAAGAAGATTGGAGATTTCTAACAATATGATTGATAGGCTCTGAACTTCTAACCATCTTTATGCTCATAATTAACCTAACAACAACTAAACAATTTGACTTTAACAAACATAGTAATAATTGACATTTACCTGCATTGCCTTTGGATTCAAAATATTCCTTCATTAATTTGCTACATTTGCAATCAATAGTACATTTGGGAAACTTACCTTCAAGGCCCGAAATACAACTTTCATCCACATGGATACATCTAGGAGTCCTTTTTATTGCAGTAGACAGTTAAGGTAGGGAAGGTGGACATGAGCTATGAATCCTTGGGCTTATTTGTTGTGGTTCTTCATTCATATGTCAGTCCATATTGGGAGTGTGCTCGACATGGTTGTGGTATTCTTGGAGATATTACAAATTAATAATTGCTTGTAGGTCCAACGTTTGATACTCAATGTCTCTCAATATACCTATGTATTCAAGATCTTGAACATGGCTCGTTGATGAATTGTTGGTTGGAGACTGTGTTGATGTTGGAATTTGAGTTGGGTCAGTTGGATGCAATCGCTTCACCTGTGGTTATGAAGTAGAGGTTGTTATGTCATCAATTCTGTTAGGATTGGTCATAGTATTAGTGGAAATGTCTGGACCATGTCTCACTCTCTCCATTTCCAACCTGGCATTTTCTCTTACCTCATTTTCCTTTTCAATGGGCATATTCCTTCTAGTTTTTCTTGCTCTGTTACGTGAGTTTCCCATCTCCAAGAGTTTCTTTATCAAAACTATGAGGTCTACCCCTACATAAAAAGCAACAAATAAGGTATTAGTTACATTATACAATAAAATGACGCGTTCCAACATAATTAACTAAATTACAGATATGTTAGTATGGTAATTATTGGCATTGATATATAAATGCTGATTAAATGTTTCTATTTATGTTTGAACTAAAGTTTCATTTCTATACTCGACTTGAGTCAAGTAAAGTGAGTCAAGTTTGCAGGTATTATAGCTATAGGATTGTTACTTCATTTGTGTTCAAAAAGGATTCGAAGTCAAAAGAGGATGAATGAAATATTCTTCATTTCCAACACCTTCGGGGAGATGACATTACATGTAATATACCACATTAGTTGTGAGAGAAGAGACAAGTTGGTGTTTGGATGTCTTGGGAATAAATTGAATAAATTACATTCATTAAGTTAGAATTTTAACTATTAAGAGAACAAATTGACTAATTACATAATGAGGGGGTTTTAAATCCCTTGAAAAAAGGAGAAATCATTGAGGTAGAGACATCCCTGTCGAGCTCAATGGCATGTTATGATAAATCTAGCATGAAGAGGAGAGCATGGACAAGTTGTTGAACTATTCAATATGTACCCTCTCCCATGATTTATTCCAAGGTTTTTATACAAATTGAAGAGTCTCAATAGAGAACCTCATCTATGCCATCCTTATGGGAAATCAAAATATATTCATGTGCAAATGATTATTGGTCTACTTTGCATACTTCATCTTGTATAGAGAATATGAACAACTTGGTGAACTATTCAATATGCAGGAACCTCTCCCATGATTACTTCAAAGTTTTTTTTTTAATTTAAGAGTCTCAAGAGATAACTTCATTTATGCCATCATTGTGTAAAATCAAAATATATTCATGTGCAAATGTAAATTAGTTAACATTGCATACTTCATCTTGTATGGAGAATATGACACTTGTTTAGATGTGAAGTTGGGAATTCTTATTGTGAAATTAAATGTTGTCTATGAGAGAGATATTGTTGTAGGCATATGATAAAACATGAATCAATGAAATGATCTGAAATCTTGTAAATGAAAACAATTATTTACAATTCACCATACCTATTCAAAATGATCTCTTCTTGCAATGAAGACTTGTAGTTTGAATGTATCCACTAAATTCCAATACCACTGAATATGTTTGTTAGATTCCAAGAGTGGTCTTCTATCCAATATATCAAAGAGTGATGATTGAGTGTGATCCAAATTACAGAGTTCAGGAGCACAAAATGCGCGAATAGTTGTAGAAAATCCATGAAAATTGGTAGCAATCCTGGGAATCTAGATCTCTATTTTTTAACTTGTAAGAAGTGTGTGCACACATATTTGAGCGCATGCACGTGTGTATAAGAGAGTGCATGTGAATTAACGCGTATGCACACCGAGATGCGCACACGATCCTACCTAACATTTACAACATTTACTCACTAACGTTTATCCCATATAATAAATAATGTTCTTCACCAACATCTTGGTATTCACACATGTATGAGTATTTTTACAATATATTCTTCACCACTACTTTCTTCTTAGGCCCATGTGTGCCATTATGAGGTCTTAGGCTCCTTACCTCTGGCTAGTGGAGGGTAAGGGAGGCATCCAACACTGACCATCATCACCATCATAATCATCATCATCATAGTCATCCTCATCATCATCATCATAGTCATCATCCTCATCATCATCATTGTCATCATCCTCGAATCAAACTTGGAATGGTTGCTTATTATATACAAATAACGGGATAAATAAAGATTTGTTAACAAGTCATCAATTATGTACTAAGAAAAATGCTGAGAGTGCTTGTGCGATATGACACGTTGAAATCATGGACGCGAGTTCCATGAGTAATTGAAATTGACAGCTACTATCAAGAAAGAAGAAAGCATTGGGCTCTGTGGACTCTTTAAATGTTTCCTTCTTCTTTCAAATTTTACAGATGTGATGTCAGAAGGGATACACTATATGAAGTATCAAATGGCCTACTATAAATACTGATTACAAAATCTTGAAAAATGGTGAAATCTCATTACTATATCTTGAAAACCATCGAAATATTTAATACACATATAAACACTCATTACAATGATGGAATCACACTTGTTTGAATATTTCTAGTTATAGATGATCTGTTCTATTCTATGGACCATATATTTGCAGACATCGATGAACAACTGTCACATGAAAAGCAAATCACGAGTCACAACCACTACAGTATTGGAATTTTAATCACCCCGATTACTTTGAAAACACCCTTTTGGCATCATTTATATAATAAATTCACTATCTTCAAGAACAAAAGCTCAACTGATCAACATCTTACCCCCTAGGACATCAGACAAGAATAAAGAGAGCACAAGATGAACTAATATGACTTATCCCACGATGAAATCAAGGGATAACTAATTCAAGATGAAGTATATTTTCCATCATATCAGAAAAAGTGCCAAAATTGCATTCTAAAAGGAGGCTGAGCTACTGCACTAAGCTTAGGTTCAACTTTCTGCACTAATCTCGGGCTTAGCTTTCATCATAATCATCGTCATCATAGTCATCCTCATCCTCATCATCATAGTCATCATCCTCATCATCATCATTTCCATCATCCTCATCATCATCATCACCATCTTTGTTCATCATCATCATCATCGTCATCCTCCTCCTCCTCCTCCTCCTCCTCATCATCATCATCCTCATCCTCATCCTCATCATCATCATCATAGTCATCATCCTCCTCATATTCATCATCATCATCATCCTCATCCCAATCATCACCATCATAGTCATCATCCTCCTCATCATCATTTTCATCATCATCATCATCATCATTATCATCACCATCATAGTCATCAGCATCCTCATCATCGTAATCATCATCATAATCTTCGTTATCATAGTCATACTTTTCGTGATCATCATCATCATCATCGTCATCGTCATCGTCATCATCATCATCATCGTCATCATCATAGTCATCATCATCGTCATCATCATTGTCATGGTCATGATCATCATGGTCATCATCATCATTGTCATCATCAACAACATCATCCTCATCAATGTAATTATCATCGTCATCATCATCATATTCATCGTCATCATAATCATATTCATCATGATCATGATCATCGTGATCATCATCATCATCATCACCATCATTGTTCATCATCATCATCATCACCATCATCATCATTGTCATCGTCATCATGATCATCCTCATCCTCATCATCATCATAGTCATCATCCTCATTGTCCTCATCATCCTCCTCCTCATCATCATTCCATTGCAAATGCATGAAAATAAAATAAAATCAAAGTTTCAACTAAACCTATCATCATCCTCATCCTCATCCTCATCATCATCACCATCATTGTTCATCATCATTGTCATCATCATCATCATCATCATTGTCATCCTCATCCTCATCATCATAGTCACCATCCTCATCATCATCATCACCATCATCATCATAATCATTGTTCCTCATCATCGTCATCATCATCATCATCCTCATCATCATCATCACCATCATTATTCATCATCATGGTCATCATCACCCTCATCATCATCATCATCGTCGTCATCAACATCCTCATCCTCATCATTGTAATCATCATAATCATCATCATCATAGTCATAGTCATCGTGATCATCATCATCACCATCATTGTCATAGTCATCATCCTCATCATCATCATTATAATCATCTTTATCATCATTATCACCACCACCACCACCACCATCATCATCATCATCATAATCATCATCATCATCATCATCATGATCATCATGATCATCATGATCATCATTGTTCCTCATGATCATGATCATCCTCATCCTCATCCTCATCATCACCATCATTGTTCATCATCATAGTCACCATCATCCTCATTATCATCATCATCGTCATCATCAACATCATCATCCTCATCATCATAATCATCATAATCATCGTCATCATAGTCATATTCATCGTGATCATCATCATCCTCATTATCATCATCGTCGTCGTCATCAACATCATCATCCTCATCGTCGTAATCATCATAATCATCATCATCATAGTCATATTCATCGTGATCATCATCATCATCATCATCATCCTCATCCTCATCCTCATCATCATCACCACCATCATTGTTCATCATCATCGTCATCACCATCATCATCATCATCATCATCATCATAATCCTGATGATCATCATCATAGTCATCATCCTCATGGTCATCATTGTCATCCTCCTCCTCCTCCTCATCATCATTATTCATCATCGTCATTCCATTGCAAATGGTTGAAAATAAAATCAAAGAAAAGTTTCAACTAAACCTATCATCATCATCATCATCATCATTGGTCCTCATCATCGTCGTCATCATCGTCATCATCGTCATCATCATCATCATCACCATCATTGTTCATCATCATTGTCATCGTCATCATCATCATCATTGTCATCATCCTTGTCTACATCATCACCATCATTGTTCATCATCACCGTCATCGTCATCATCATCATCATCATCATCATCATCATCATCATCCTCATCATCATTATCATAGTCATCATCCTCATCATCATCACTGTCATCATCCTCCTCCTCATCATCACCATTGTTCATCGTCATCGTCATGGTCATCATCATCATTCCATTGAAAATGCTTGAAAATAAAATCAAAGCAAAGTTTCAACTAAACCTATCATCATCATCATCATCCTCATCCTCATCCTCATCATCATCACCATCGTCGTCATCATCGTCATCATCATCATCGTCATCGTCATCGTCATCCTCATCATCATAGTCGTCATCCTCACCCTCATCATTGTCATCATCCTCATGATCATCATCACCATCATTGTTCATCATCATCGTCATCGTCATCATCATCATCATCATCCTCATCATCATCCTCATAATCATCATCATAGTCATCATCCTCATCATCATCATTGTCATCCTCCTCCTCCTCATCATCATTTTTCATCATCATTGTCATGGTCATCATCATCATCATCACCATCGTCGTCATTGTTGTCATCATCATCATCGTCATCCTCATCCTCATCATCATCATCATAGTCATCATCCTCAGCATCCTCATCATCATCATCACCATCATTGTTGATGGTCATGGTCATGGTCATCATCCTCCTCCTCCTCCTCCTCCTCCTCGTCCTCCTCATCATCATCCTCATCATCGTAATCATCATCATAATCATCGTCATCATAGTCATACTATTCGTGATCATCATCATCATCATCGTCATCATCGTCATCGTCATCATCATCATCATCATCATCATAGTCATCATCATCATCATCAGCATTGTTCATCATCATCGTCATGATCATGATCATCATGGTCATCATCATCCTCATCATCGTCATCATCAAAATCATCATCATCAAAATCATCATCCTCATCATTGTAATCATCATCCTCATCATCATAATCATAGTCATCGTGATCATCATCATCATCATCCTCATCATCCTCATCATCATCACCATCATTGTTCATCATCATCATCATCATCATCATCATCACCATCCTCATCCTCATCCTCATCATTGTCAGCATCCTCCTCCTCCTCCTCATCATCATTCCATTAAAAATGCTTGAAAATAAAATCAAAACAAAGTTTTAACTTAACAGATGCGTGCACGTGTCTTTAACGCAAACGCACTTATAAGAATGAGCGCACTTCTAGTGCATGCGCATTACGTTTTAAACTACATGCACACGTGATTTAAATTTAGAATTTTGGCCGACACCTTTTTTCCAAACTACTCAGTGGATGACTTGGCTGCTTTGGTTTTAGGTTCGGGTTGCCAAACCAAGTGGTTTGGACTGTCTTATGACATAAAACATGTTTTGTACCACTTCTCCTATTTCATGCATGATTTTGCATATGCCGCGCTTGTCGACTGCCAATGAAAATTCACACACTTGTGTAACTCTGTCTATAGATTTTGAATATGTAATTTTTATTTAAATCTATTATCTTTTTCTATTTCCTATTTAATTTTAAATGGACTAACGTCAATCTAACACAAAAGGTAGGCTATTTGCTTCGGCTATAACTTTCAATTGTGTCGCCTATTTAGAAAAAGGAAAAGAACCCGCACAAGAAGACACAAATACCTACATCCTAAAAACGAATATCGTTCATTCACTATTTTCAGACCAAGATGTCGTGGACCAACGCTCGACCTTGTCGTTTTAGGGAGTCATTGACTTCCTTAATTTATTATATATATATGTATATGGAAGAATAATGCTACACTAGACACACCTGTTATCTACAACTCTATATAATTTTTTTCACAAAATTCCACTATTTGCATACCAAATGAGTGGACCAATGGAAACATATTCATTATTTTTTTGAAAGAAAATAACATACCAACCTTAGAAGAACCTAGTTTTTTTGGATTTATACTTAGTTTCCATAAATAAAAGTTATAATTTCTGGAAGTGTTGGAGTAGGGCCCCATAGCTACAGGAAAAGCTGCTATATCGGGACAAGAAAGTCAAAGGAAATAGTACCTAAAGCGGCTGAGAAGAGAGAGCTCAACCACTGCACTTAAGGCAGCGGCCGAGAAGAGAGAGCTCAACCACTGCACTTAAGGCAGCGGCGAAGACAGGAGGGCTCAACTACCCTCATAAATGGAAAAGGAGCAACAGGCCGAGGTATTGAAGACAAAGGACAGAAGGGGAGAGACCAAGGAAGCGGTGCCCATACCCACGATCAGCACTGGGAAGTGTGGAAGACTGCAGAAAGCTGTGGTGTGACGGAAAGCGGCAGCTCAAAGTACAGATAGGCCGACTGTCACGGTTAGGGTTTTTGGGTTACTGTTGGGAAAGGCCCACAGTGTTGTAACATGGTGAGACCTTCGGGCCACCTATATAAGCATGCATTTTGTATTGTGAAAGGTTAGACATCTAGGCATTCAGATAGTTAGACAGCGAGCTAGTTAAGTGTCTCTATTGTCTCAATATTGTAAGAGTCGAGATCTAGTTCTATTATTCAGTCTGTAGTTATCTTACTGTAACCAGTAGCTGTCTCCTAGAGTATGAATGTAACAATCCGTAGGGATTGAGAGAGAGAGAAAGGAGGAGTATATTGTAAGAGAATCAATATAGAAGGAGAAGAGATCTAAGAGAGAAGGGCTCCCGGTTGTGTGCGCGGAGTTTCCCAGAAGATCTCAACTGCATAATAGGTTGCAGTGGAACTGTGTTTACCCTCTCAAGATATAATATAAAAACCGGTTCCCGTGGACGTAGCTCCCCCCCTGGAGGTGAACCACGTAAAATAAGCGTGTTGTGCGACTGTTCGTGTGATTGTGTTTACTTATTTGCTATCTGTTATTCATTACATGAACTTTGCTTAACAGTTAATGAATGTATGTATGCTATCCATCAGTTACAGTAGCTTAGAAGGTTACTTGCGAGTTGAATCTGTTAAGTATTCTGTGTATGAGTTTACCAATGCTTGATTCATGACAGTTAAGAGTTAAAGTGTTAAATGACCTCTGTATGTTTGGTTCAGCAAGTTAAGCATAAGTAATGATTCAGTGTGTTACTGTAGAAGCTTAAGTGAAGATTGAGTAACACCCTTATGAAGGTTAACTGAGCTATTATACTAGGAGAGAAAATCCTTAGACCTTGCGAGTTGTTGAGCATGTTAAGTATTGCCATAGGAGAGATCGTGGCGCAAAAAGGCGATATCGCACCGTCGGAGGAGCTCCGGTGTGAGATATTGCAGGTTAAGGGTTGAGTAGAGGAGAAAGTTTTCGCATCGTCCTAGAAGCGGCGATGCGATAAGAGTCAGCTCCCTAATAGAGCCATCTGAGAAGAGAGAAACAACACCTCGCAGAGAGGTCCCACTGGCTAAGAAGAGACAAGAACCACTAGGATGCTATAGAACCCCATTGAGGACACTTGATTCTTCAGCCAAACCATACAAGATCACTTTGGGTGAGACTTCAGGCCGTTCTGCGGTTTGTCGCCGAAAGGGCCAGTGAGCTAGGGGTTTTGTTGGTACAATAAAGTAAACCCAGGTCTGCCCCACGACCAACAAATGGTTCCATTGCCGGTTTTGAACAAACTGAAGAGCTAATGTTCTGTTGGCATCCTACTAAAGAAGAACTTAAACACTGGGCTGGTTCTAAGGAAAGAGAATTCACTGCGACAGAAAACAGGAGTCCTACATTGAGTACAGAGGACTGGTTACAAAAACATATCTTCACAGACCTACATGAGATATTTTTTGCGACCTATGGAAATGAGTTGTATGACTTGTTATAAAAGTTTACTGATAATCATATATTCAAGAAGCAAAGAAACATTGTGTGGACACCAGAGCTAATTCACACCATGAAGAGCATAGATAATCCCATTTCGCAGACAATAGACTTCTGGCTTGCGAGTGTGCTAGAAGGCTTCATTACAGAGTTTGCAGTTGATCAAAGAAAGATTTTCAGTGAAGTAGAGAGGTACTTCTTCAAAGGATATCACGGTAAGTACTTGAACTCTTTAAATTTGTCTCTTACGATGTTATTACATGAAAAATGAATACTGGATATATTCTCAGATGAATAAGTTAGAGCAAGTGTAATGTCACAAGAGTTTGAGAGTGATTTTGAAGAAATTGGATGTACATGTAGTGGTAAGAAATATAAAGTAGATTTCAGATCTTCTCTCTTTGAAAACAGTTCAGACAGCACTAGAAAACAAAGTCACAGTAATATAGAAGGAACAGGAGGGCGTATCCCTTACCACCCTTATACCCCACAGAAACCGACCGGGACTCAGAATAATACCACAGGAACTACATCTAGTAGTTCCCACATAGTACATACTACCGCTACATCACCTACATCTATACCACCAAGTGGTAGTAACACAGCAAATCAGCATCCACCATGTAGAAACAGAATGGGGGATGACATGAAGTTACCTACCTTTAAGGGTACAGGGGCAGAAGACCCAGAGCAACATTAGTTCCTATGTGAAGCAGTATGGACTATTAAAGGGATCCCAGATGATAATACTAAACTTGTCCAGTTGACCACTACACTTAGGGACATAGCCTTAACATGGTACATGAAGTATACAACAACGCAGCCCAGAACACTCGTACAGGTCAGGACTGCCATGATTAAAGAATTTAAGAAACCTAAGTCTGACTCTTAGTGTATCACAGAGCTTAAAGACATCAAATAGTTACCCACAGAGTCAGTATAGGACTTTGATCAGAAATTTAAAGCTCTTATAGACCAAGTTAGCTTTGAGTTTGTGCCGGAGCAGCATAAGGAATGGTTCATCACAGCACTACTCCCGCATATTAGAATTCCACTGATGCAACAGAGACTCCGTATGCAGGATGAAGCATTGGAGATGGCGATGAAACTAGAGGCTTCACCTCTAGCTGAGACTAGTACAGGAATGACAAACCTACAAAACCAGTTAGCTAATCTCACGTTACAGCTACATGAGATTAGAAAAGGAAAAGAGGTTGCACAAGAACTATGGTGCACAAAGTGTAAAGGACAGGGCCATACTAAATATAACTGTCCAATTATTTGTTGAGTATTTAGCGAGTGGGGCTCCTAACCCCTTAATATAGAGTCAAGGGCCATGGTGTGAACTCTGCAGAACAAGAGGACATAGACCCCAGGAATTCCCTTTACTTTAGAAGTATGTACAAACTACCAAGAACTTATACTGTAACTTCTGTAAGTCAGTAGGACATGATGAACATAACTGCAGAGCTTATGATCTCATTATAGAAAGAAAAAATGACTTATGCACAGTCCAGCAGTAGGACCGCAGCATGAACCGGCTCGTGATGGCCATGGTGGAGGTTTTGGCCATGGCTGTGGGCCGATTACTTGTTACAATTGCGGATCTGTAGGACATTTTGCTAGGGACTGTCAGAACCCTACTACAATATGTAAATATTGTAAGTCCTATGATCACATTATAGAAGAATGTCCTATCTTGATAGCCAAGATTAGGGACCCTAAGCCAACAGTACACCATAACATTCATCTTATTGCTGCTGAGCAGAAAGAACCAAAACCAAGAGTCAATATTGTGACTCGTAGCAGTGCTTCTACTAGTAGAACATCCCAGGATGATGAAAAGAATACAGGTCCAGAGTGGGTGCGCAAAGCCACTAATAAATCAACACCACTTGACCTACAGAAGAATAAAGAAACGTTTCACCAAGCTAGAACTTGCTTTACTGACCCTACACTATCAGGATTGTAGACATTACCTTGTAGGGGTGTACCACAACAAACACCTTGTGGCGTTAGCCCTATATAGATATTGCAGGCTACCACATCTAGAAGGTGTGAAGAGGATGAGTCGACAGGAAGTGTACAATCCTTCCTGCGGAGTTGCTTAAAACTCGTCAGCAATGAGAAAGCTATCAGAGAGCTTCAACGCATTATAGACCAGTGCCAACAGTCTTCTTCCGTGAGTAGTGCGCAGTGTGCTGTTCATAATATTATGGGCCATACAAGAACAGGAAGAGAGATGAGACTCACAGCACAAGTTGGAGAATTTGAAATGGATGAGGTAATCCTAGATTTAGGATCGGAAGTAAATGTTTTGACTAAGAAGACATGGGAATAGTTGGGTAGCCCTAAGTTAGCCAGATCACCTATCCATCTACGCTTAGCCAATCAGCAGCGGGTATCGCCACTGGGTCGATTACCACAAGTGCCAGTTGATATTGACGGAGTTCGCAGCTTTGTAGACTTTGAAGTTATAGAAATCATTGGCGATAGTAGACCGTATCCAGCTCTACTAGGTATTGATTGGGAAATCGATAACATGGCTATTATCGATCTAAAGAAAATACAAACGACCTTTGAGGATACACAGATCCAGGTCATCGCACCGTTGGATCCTTTTCAGGGTCCTAGATATATTGAACCTATCTGAGCAGAGGAAGAGGTACATAATATGGAGAGCCTCTATCAGATGACTGCTAATCAGAGTGACTATATCAATCCGACTGCAGAAGGAAACATCAGTTGGTGATGCGACAGCTCATGCGCATCGGATTTGGAGGTTGGTTTAGAAAATTGGCAGAATAGACTTTACGAAGTCTCAGCTCGCAGATGTGCGTTTATGACTAAGTCACTGCAATGGATTGGCACAGAGATTAAGGATATCCCGTCCTTTAATGGCTTAGCGGATGTTGATGACTTTTTATAGGAATTTGAGCAGGAAATTCCTCATGAGCAGAGGATGTTAGTTATTGACCTTGCAGTAAGAGCCACACCTACAAGATGGTGGCATGCGCATAAAGAACATATCGCATCATGGGATAATTTCAAGAGACTGATGGCGATCAGATTTTCTAATGATAAGGAGCGGTTCTAGCACAAATATACAGGAGAAAGTGACCCCAGGTCACATATTTATAGTTGTGAACAGAATTGGTCGAACATTCCAGAGGATGAATGGGTTCACCTATTCATTCACACCTTAGACACAATCCCAAGGAATTGGTACACTGAGACAAAGTTGCGCAGAGGAACGACTACATGGCCACTTATGATAGACAGCTTTGAACTCACTTTCGCTTTTGAATCTGAGTATCCAAGCATTGATCAGGCTCTAGATGTTATAAAGACTACGATATTTGATGACTGTACCCTATCAGAGTCTACTCAACCTGATTGGGCCATCCAGATTGAACACGCGCTAGAGTGTTACCACTTCACAGAAGAGTCAGGCGATGAGGATGAGAATCCTCGCAGCATCAACATTCTAGAGTCAGAAGGGACTCGCGATGTTGATGGACCGAAGCTAGAGATTCCAGTTATCACAGAGCCCATCAAGATTAAAAAGATCAATATTGGCACAAAAACAGAACCAAAGTTTGCCTCTATTGGAGACTATTGGGATGATGAAACAGTAGGACACATTGCAGATCTGTTACACGACTATCAGGACTTATTCCCCACTAAGTTTATAGAGACGAAGGGAATACTAGGAGATTTGGGAGTAATGAGGATTCCTTTGAAAGAGGATGCTAGGCCAGTTAAGCAGCGTCCATATAGATTAAATCCTCGTTATAAAGAAAAAGTTAAGGACGAGATTGATAAGATGCTAGCAGCAGGCATCATTGAGCCAGTAGAAGAAAGCGAATGGGTTATTCCCATGGTCGTGCAGGAAAAGAAAACAAAAGGAGAAATTAGGATTTGTGTCGATTTGCGCAAACTCAATGACGCATCACTTCATGACCCATTTCCGACACCGTTTACTGATGAAGTCTTAGACAATGTAGGAGGACAGGAGGTCTACTCCTTCACTGATGGCTTTTCAGGCTATCACCAGATAAGAATCCATCTAGAGGATCGATATAATACCACCTTTGCGATAGAATGGGGCTCATTCCAGTATACGGTAATGCCCTTTCGTCTTAAGAATGCACCAACTATTTTTTCAAGAGTAGTAGTTGCTGTCTTTAAAGAATACATCCATAAATTCTTAGAAGTCTATTTTGATGATTGGACTGTATTTGGATTAATAAACAAGCATATAGGAGATTTAAGGCTCATGTTGGAGAAATGTAGGCAATATCAAATTTCTCTTAACTTGAAGAAATGTATATTCTGTATGCCATTTGGTATTTTGTTGGGTCATATTGTTTGCAGACAAGGCTTGATGGTAGATCCCGCAAAGATTGCCATCATTGTACATCTTCCAGCACCCAACTCAGTCAAGCAATTGAGGATAGTGCTTGGTCATACCGGGTACTATAGAAAATTCATAAAGGGTTATGAAAAGATCACAACACCTATGGAAAAGATGTTAAAGAAAGTCGTCAAATTCCTATGGAATGAGGAATGCTAGCACAACTTAGACACACTTAAAGAGAATATGGTTACAACACCCATCTTAGTATTCCTAGACTGGAACAAGCCATTTCATGTACATGTTGATGCATCTGGCATCACACTGGGGATTGTCTTAACACAGCCAGGAGAAGGAGGTATCGATCACCCTATCACATACTCAAGCAGAAAGCTATCTACCGCAGAAAAGAACTACACCACTACAGAAAGAGAGGGATTAGCTATGGTGTATGCTCTACAGAAGTTCAGGCACTACCTGTTGGGTGCCCCATTCAAGATGTTCACTGATCATTCTGCTTTAAATTACGTGGTCAACAAGCCATTATTAGGAGCAAGGATCTGTAGATGGTTACTCCTATTTCAGGAGTATGAGTTTAAAATTATTATAAAACTAGGAAGATTAAATGCCAGACCTGATCATCTATCGCGAATAGACTCAGGAGAAGAACCAAGTAATTTAGAGGATAATTTTCCAGATGCGCAATTGCTCTGTATTCAGATTGCAGATGAGTATTATGCAGATATTATTCACTTTCTCACTACAGGGTGGGCTCCAGCTGAGTTTACTAAGCAGCAAAAGAAACAGTTAGTTGTTAAAGCAGTAGAATTCACTTTGATCGCATGACAGTTATACAAGTTAGGTCCAGATGAAGTCCTGCGCAAATGCGTTATGCCACACGAGAAAGAGGCCATTATTAGAGAAGCACATTCAGGTACCGCAGGAGGTCATTTCGCAGGAAAGGCGACTGTGTAGAAAATCCTGACCGCAGGATTATGGTGGCCTACTTTGCACAAAGATACTAAGGAGTTTTGCAGATGCTGCGATATCTTCGAGAGGGTAGGAAAACCCTCGCGGAGAAAAGAAATGCTGCTGCGACCACAGATTATGCTGCGGGCATTCGACAAATGGGATATAGATTTCATGGGTCCTATCAACCCACCAGGAAAACGAATTGGTGTGAGATACATCATTATAGGAACAAAATACCTCACCAGATGGGCAGAGGCCAAAGCAGTAAGGAATTGTGATGCTGCTACAGCTGCACAGTTCATTTTTGAAAACATCATAAGTAGATTTGGATGTCCAGTAATTTTGATGAGTGATCAAGGCACACACTTTCTGAATCGCACTATTTAGGCCTTGACTGAGGAATTTTAGATACAGCACCATAAGAGCACTCCCTACCACCCACAAGCTAATGGTACGGTGGAGGATTTTAACAAGATTCTAGAGAATGCTCTTACTAAGATCTGTAACAGCCAAAGAGATGATTGGGACCTTAGGGTTAATGCTGTATTATGGGCTTATAGGACTACATGCAAGAAGCTTACAGGACACACACCTTTCAGCTTGGTGTATGGAAAAGAGGCTGTTGTGCCTATGGAATATATTATTCCCAGTTTAAGAATTGCTTAGATTACTGAGATGGCTGATACAGATACGATGAATGAAAGACTAGCGCAACTACTTGCCTTAGAAGAAGATAGATTCATCGCAGGGTTTCATCAGAAAGTGCAGAAGGCACGAGAAAAATATTGGCATGATAGGCACACTAAGAGCAAGATTTTTCAGATAGGATACCTAGTGCTCCTTTATGACAGCAAGCTTATTAAGTTCCCAGAGAAGTTCAAGACGCATTGGTTAGGGCCATATCAAATCCAGCAAGTTACAGAAGGAGGTGCCGTTCATCTCAGTAAACTAAATGGGGAGCTTGTTCCTACCTTGATTAATGGTAGTAGGAGTAATATTTATAGTGATAGCCACTCCACCTCCCAGCCCTAATTCAGACAGTTATGTGAGTGCATATGTCCAGTGTAGTTGAAAGGAGGCATCGCACTGATAACTAGTCTACACATGGAAAAAAAAGGATCTAAGTATGAATCGCAGTGTTGCGCAAGTCATAGGACGCTTGCGGAGTTCATGCCAACACTTTGGTTCAGGACGATGCGGTGTGTCATTGCAGCGATGCGATGTTTCCCATTCCACATGGATGAATTTGAAAAGGGACAGAGGGCTAGTCACTTCACCTTCTGACAAGCAGTTAATGTAAATATGACCAGTATACGTTGCCCTAGATTTGGAAATAGTATAGTGATTTTCCCAGATTTGATAAATCTTGGTCGAGATTTCCGGCACCTGCACACAAGTTTCAAAGGAAATTTGATCAGATTTCAGCAATTAATGAGGATCGAGACGAAGGATGTTGTCTTATCCATGCAATAAATGCCGCCAATGGGTCTAGCTGAAATGACCGTTGCTTCAGAGATTATCGCCTTCGTTATAAATACACAGATCATTCACACAGAAGGGTTACTTTTGTGATTTCTGAGAGTTATAGAGCAACTTGAAGAGTTTTCCTGTGCATAGATACTCTAGTTACAGAGTGCTAGTTTCCCCAATTTCGTAGCCATTGCCCGTCCAGAGTATTGCACTGAGTGGTGTATGTCCGAGGAGGAACCTTTAGAAGACATTGTGAGATGATTCCAGCGTGGTGGCCTCGTGTAACCACTTATACTATGAAACGAGAACTATATACTATGAACGAGAACTCTACCCATAAAAACGATGATTTTTGCAAAAAAAACACCAAAAACACCCCCCAAATAGAAAAGTGTTGATACCAGTATACACGTTTTTTTTTTTTAGGGTAAAAAATAGAGCCATGGACTAAACATCCCATATTGTTGTTTAACAAAACTTTAAAATCAACCTTAAATTGGAAAAAAAGAAAAATTCTTGAAGAGATAAATTACAACTTTCTGGAAAATTGCATATTAAAGAAAAAACAATTTTCTCTAATAATTTCAACATTATAACCATATAGAAACAAAGAAATTATGATGTGATTCATAATGAGATAATATATTAGACCATACAGGAACAAATGGTTCATATAAATATTCAAAAAATCCTCTAGACTTTCAATTACAAAAATCATACTAGTAAAAAGCATCTAACTGCCTCTTCAAATTCATCCATGGATTATGACACCCCATCATCAAAAACTCCTGTAGAGTTTCAATTAAAAAAATAATACTAATAAAAAGCATCTACACTGCTTCTTCAAATTCATCCATGGATTCTGACACCCCATCAGAATCTACATTTTCTGCAGATGAAGGACTTGATGAAGATGTAGATGACCCATACTCTTCTCTATTATCAATGGGCGCACCATCTGAGTCTACATCTATGCCCATCATTTCAGATGTCATATTCCTTCGGGATCTACGGCTTGGTTTAACAAACTCCCATCTTGCAACTTCTGGCTGTGGCATCAACCTCTTGATAATCTCTATAGTCTTGGAGTGGAGAGTGTCTTTCTTTGTCAACTTGAAATCATAAACAAGTATATCAACTTCCTCTAATTTCAAGATGTCAATGCGGTGACGATTTATTTTTTGACCCTTTCTGTTTCTCTTTCTGCAAACCTTTTTCTCAACCACCATCTCTGCCTTGTACACACCATCAAATGGGTGTGTATCTGTTGCATACCAATGTACTTCTACTGATACTACTTCTTCATTTTCTTTATTGACCTTCATAGCTTTTGCAATCCATAATGGATATTGACGTGGATCATCTGTAGCCAAAACTGCAATCATGCAACCCTCCTTGATATCTTGTACTGAGCCCCTATAAAGGTCTTCCATCTCTCGATGCTTTGCGGATAATCTTCTAGAGCCAAAATACATTTCTCTTTCCTCTACTTGAGAAAACTCAACAGCTCGAGGTTCAACATTTGTTACCTTATTTTCATTTGATAAACTTTGTGGCCAAGCAAATGGAGTCTTCAAAAATATATCTCCATTTGTAGGATCCTTTTCTGGTCTTGTTTGGATTCTTGATAATCGAAGATTACCAATTGAGTGAATCCGTTTGAATGCCTTTCTACAAAGCATAATTCTTCCAACGCGATAATCATAGCCTGTCCTGGTAGAAATCATGCACCCCACTAAATATGAATTTTGCATGCTTTTGTTCATTGAAAGATACATCTTCCTTCTCTCCAAGACATAATTGTAGCCTAAACTTTTCAAACAACTTTTGTGGCAACACTCACTCGAAATCAAATGAGTAATGGAACTTGGACTTGTGAGCAATTATTTCCTAAACCTTGTATAACTGGAATGCTTTGGATTGACATAAAAAGGTCTAGTCCCAGCTGAAGCCCACTAGCTCTGAATGAATGATGATGTTAGTGGGCTTACGGTGCATTTTTTTGATCATACACAAATATTGTTGATCATACACAAATAGATATAACAGAATCTCCTCTATGAAAGATGAAAAAAATAGGTCATAATAATTTCTTAAATCATTGGCTTGAAGGATTCCTTCTATTTTGGTCTTCCAAGATATATTTCATGTTGAACATTAAGGCTCTAGCTTTTGGTTATACAAAACGTAATTGTTTTTATGAAAAAAATAGGATATTTTCTCACACAATATTAAATTTTTATTAAGGTTTTAAATAATTAAAAGGATAAGATATATGGGTTTTTTCCCTAACATCCTAAAATTTTAAATAATATTACATTGCCTTAAGGTTAAGTCTAGAATGGTTTTAGTGTCTCTATTTTGATCGAATAAAATGATAATGTATTAGAAGAAAAGTAGAAGAAAAGTAATGGGTTGGAATTTTCTTTTTTACAAGAGTATTTCTTAATTATTATAATTGTGATGTTTTAAGGGGTTAGAAAGATTAGCCATTTAATGTATCTATAAGAAGGACAATTTAAAATAAAAGTGTAATTCATAGAAAAGTGATAGTTAAATTTTAATAAGAGAACAACATATTATAGAAATAATGTTAATTTTAACATAAAGTTTAAAACTAAAAGTATATATATTCAAATTAATTAAAAAATAATAATAATGAAATTTGGATAATTTTTGCTATGCAATGTTAAAGTTTAGCCATCATTAAATGACAAATCTAATATTTAGATATTAGACAAAATAATATAAATAAACATCTTCACTTTAAATTAATTTTTTTAAGGTATAATTTATTCTCCCTTCATCTTCACTTTAAATAAACATCGTCAATCTTGACTATGCGTTGCCTTGACTTTTCTTTGCGCAATTTTTTATCTTATTATTGTCAATCATAACTCTTCTCATTTTCTTCCACTATTTTTTCATTGTCCATTATCGTTTAATAGAATGTTTCAACAAAGTAG
>LPNX010988297.1:44990-85818 GCA_001517045.1 Pseudotsuga menziesii
GGCTGTTATGATGCCGCTGCCCAAGGTTGTGAAATTAGATACATTACAGGTCAGATAGACGTCAAGGATGAGGAGTCAAGCACAGGATGTAGAAGATGTCATCAAATACTTTCAAGATGAAGAGAAGAAGAAATACCAAAAGATCACTGAAGATAAGAAAGCAGAGCAGAAGAATGATGAGAAGAAATCTACACACAGGAAGAAAGTAAAAATGAGAAAAAGAAGGCAACGGGAGAAGGAAGATGACCTATCTCATCACCTAAGAGAAGAACAAGAGATTGCAGAGGCAAAGAAATGAAAATATGGAGATCATAGGCAGCGTGAACACTTGGAGTGATTTGTCAAGAAGAAAAGTGAGAGGGGAAAACAAACCAAACAAGCAGAACTTCAGCATGCAGACAAAGGCTTGTTCTCGAAATGGAATTCATGGTTTGTATAGTTTTCGTATGAAAGGATCCCGACTGCATGAAATGTTTGAGAAGGCTAGAAGATACAGATTTATATTTTCCTTGTGATACGAGTTCTAACCCAGATAAAGAGGAAAGGATATCTGTGGAAGGATTCTCAAAAGCTCAAGATCCTTAAGGAAGCTGCTGATCTACAAAAAGATAAGAGAGACCTACGAACTAAGTTTACAGAAGAATCCATAATTGCTCAAGTGATGCTTGAGGCGGCACAAGACAGTGTCGAAACTATGAATAAAGAAGTTGCAGGACTCAGGGAGAGATTCACAAGGACTTTGTAGGAAGCCAAGGAGAAGCTATAGCAGGAGAAGCCGACTGTTAGTGGCTCGAGGCTGAGCCACAAGTAAGTGTTAGGGGACTATTGGAGTAGAGTCCCACAGCTACATGAAAATCTGCTATATCAGGACAAGAAAGTCAAAGGAAACAGTACCTGAAGTGGCCGAGAAGAGAGAGCTCAACCACTGCACTTAAGGTAGCGGTCGAGAAGAGAGAGCTCAATCACTGCACTTAAGGCAGCGGCGAAGACAGGAGGGCTCAGCTACCCTCATAAATGGAAAAGGAGCAACATGCCGAGGTATTGAAGACAAAGGATAGAAGGGGAGCGACCGAGGAAGCGGCGCCCATACCCACGATCAGCGCCGGGAAGCGCGGAAGACTACAGAAAGCTGTGGTGTGACAGAAAGCGGCAGCTCAAAGTACAGATAGGTCGATTGTCACGGTTAGGGTTTTTGGGTTACTGTTGGGAAAGGCCCATAGTGTTGTAACATGGTGAGACCTTCGGGCCACCTATATAAGCATGTATTTTGTATTGTGAAAGGTTAGACATCTAGGCATTCAGATAGTTAGACAGCGAGCTAGCTAAGTGTCTCTAGTGTCTCAGTATTGTAAGAGTCGAGCTCTGGTTCTGTTATTTAGTCTATAGTTATCTTACTGTAACCAGTAGCTGGCTCCTAGAGTATGAATGTAACCATCCACAGGGATTGAACAATCTACAGGGATTGGGAGAGAGAGAGAGGAGGAGTATATTGTAAGAGAAGCAATATAGAAGGAGAAGAGATCTAAGAGAGAAAGGCTCCCGGTTGTGTGCGCGGAGTTTCCCAGAAGATCTCAGCTGCATAATAGGTTGCAGTGGAACTGTGTTTACCCTCTCAAGATATAATATAAAAACCAGTTCCCATGGACGTAGCTTCCCCCCTGGAGGTGAACCACGTAAAATAAGCGTGTTGTGTGACTGTTCATGTGATTGTGTTTACTTATTTGCTATCTATTATTCATTACATGAAATTTGCTTAACATTTAATGAATGTATGTATGCTATCCATCAGTTACAGTAGCTTAGAAGGTTACTTGCGAGTTGAATCTGTTAAGTATTATGTGTATGAGTTTACCAGTGCTTGATTCATGACAGTTAACAGTTACAGTGTTAAATGACCTCTATATGTTTGGTTCAGCAAGTTAAGTATAAGTAATAATTCAGTGTGTTACTATAGAAGCTTAAGTGAAGATTGAGTAACACGCTTATGAAGGTTAACTGAGCTATTATACTAGGAGAGAAAACCCTTAGACCTTGCGAGTTGTTGAGCATATTAAGTATTGCCATAGGAGAGATCGCGGCACAGAAAGGCGATATCGCACTGTCGGAGGAGCTGTGGTGTGAGATATTGCAGGTTAAGGTTTGAGTAGAGGATAAATTTTGCGCATCGTCCTAGAAGCAGCGATGTGATAAGAGTCAGCTCCCTAACAGAGCCAGCTGAGAAGAGAGAAACAACACCTCGCAGAGAGGTCCCGCTGGCTAAGAAGAGACAAGAACCACTAGGATGCTACAAAACCCGGTTGAGGACACTTGAGTCTTCAGCCAACCCATCCAAGATCACTTCGGGTGAGACTTCAGGCCGTTCTACGGTCTGTCGCTGAAAGGGCCAGTGAGCTAGGGGTTTTGTTGGTACAATAAAGTAAACCCAGGTCTGCCCCATGACCAATAGGAAGGTAATCCGATTGTCCATGTTTCATATTCTTACGCCATATTCCAAAAATTTGTGTAGGTACCTCTAATATTGAATTTTGACGTTCATATTTCTATTTTTCCAGAAGTCCATTGCAATGAACGCGTCATAAGTGACCAGCATTAGCTTGCACTAACCCATAATGTAATGTTCTTTCAGAGTCTCTCTAGGATAATTCAACCCTATTAGGGTTATAATTCATCCTAGTTAAGTTGGGAGGTCAGTCACTTGAAGGGTATAAATAGGGATGCATCCTCCCTCATTTATACACACTCACACTCGCTCAAGTTCACATGAGGAGAGAGAGAAGGACAAGGAGGAGAGAGATAGCAGTAGAAGACTTCTTCGTATTGTTTTTTCCATCTTGTGATATTCTCTTAGTGACAGAACTATTATGAGGAAGTTTGTAGGGTTTTCTCCTTTATGGTTTCCCTAATGAAAATATTTGTTTCTTGTGTATCTTCTCTATCTTGTGTATCTTGCTTTGCTTGTTATTATTTCAGATAAAGATCATAATCAAGTTAATTAGATTAGAAAAACTAACATGGTATCAGAGTGTATCTGAAAGAAGGCACTGTGCAACAATGAAAAACTAGGGCTTCCTAGTTCAAGGTCTTCTCTCCAAATATCATCAAGAAAAGAGGGATAGGATAACATGTCTTAGAAGGGCACATATTTTAGTGGAAGCAGATCCAAATTTGAAGTTTCAATTTTTTACTAGAGGACATTACATGAAGAAAATAAGTAATCAAGTTTTGAAGGATTCCCACCTCAGTCTTTAGAAAAGGACCTCCCTGAGCAACTTTCCTAAAGGAAGTGCATCTTTCTATCCAGATAGAATTCCCAAACTCCAAGATTAGAAAATTAGGGTTTCTATGACAAACCCTAGGTTAGCAAACTTCGGAACCAGGTTGGACACCTAAAATCAGTAAGATCTAAATATTTATTATTTCTATTTGAGGTTCTCATTGGAAAATGAATCATCATACTCAGCTTGAGGACAAGATTGGAGGAGCTGATAAATTTCGAGTATGGAAGTACAAAATCTCCTTGATCCTTGAAGAAAATGATTTGGATCAGTATATCAGTGAGGAAGTTACAAATTCAGAGGGAGATGAGGCTAAGGATACTCATAAGAAGAATTTGATTAAAAGAAATATAATCATTGGAGATTCTATTAAGGATCATCTCATCCCCCATGTGTCATCCTTGAAGACACCAAAGGAATTATTTGATGATTTGGTGAAGATGTTAGAAGGAAATAACATCAATCGGAATATGGCATTGAGGACACAATTGAAGAATGTGAAGATACAAAACTCAGAGACTATAGAGTCCTACTTCACAAGGGTTTCTCAAATCAAGGAACTGTTGAGCATGGTTGTCATTGATGACAAGCCATTAACGACAAAGGAGTGATAAGGGTTGATGACATGGCAAGCATTGGACATGGTTGGTTGGGCATTGGAGACCACCGACGGTTGGTGTGTTCCTTGGAGCACTACGTGGTCCAAGTGACCTATTCTGTGGTCATTTGTGGATTGATGGGGTTATGAATCCCACACACTTGGTTGCTTGTTGATCCTTTTCCTACAAGATAATTTAAGGTACTTTGATGATGTTAATGTAGCTCATGCTCATGTGCATGGTTTGAGTAGCCCATGCACATGATTTAAGAATCCCATATTCTTGAATAACTTGATGCGTTACATGAAAGAGCCCTTAAAATGATTGAAGAGGTATTTGGTACCCATGGTTATCCTCTTGTGAATTTTATATGGTGGTAACTTGGTTGAAGAAACCCACATGCACATAATATGTCCTTATGCCCTTGTTGTTGTATTGAAGTTTGATGGTAAGCCCTTAGACATGATAATGCACTTACATGTGGTAACTTGGAGATAGAAGTCTTGATATGGCACACTTGACACTTGGTGATGGTTTTATCTTGTTGAAGAATCCCTAAAGTGTGATATTATCACCCTAATCATTTGGGTCCTTGGTGCCATTAATGAAAGACCTTTCCATGATGATGTTGATGATCATAACTAATGCGCACTTAGTTATTTGTCGAATGCACATTGAATGTGGCACATAGTTTGAATAAACATCTTGTAAATAAAACTTGTATGAAATCATTTAACAAGTCAGACCAATTATAATAAAAATGCTAATAAAAAAAATAAACTCAGTTGTTAGAAGTCGACTTAGTAAAATTAATTTATGGAAAACTTGTATAAATAGGTGGCTAACGTCCTGTTTTGTGTAGAAAATTTTTGAGTCAATAATTCTCTCTAAAATTCGGGCATATATAAGACTTAGGAAGCTGCATATGTCCATGAAAAAAAATTGAGCAGTAGTCCAAAGTTAGGTCTAGTGTGTGGTCATGGTACAGATATGATATGAGGTAAAAAGAAAACTAAGGTAACGAAATGGCAGTCCCGTGGAGCAGAACGAAGTGTGATGAAAGGTTCTAATTTAGGTTGACCAAGGTTTATCTCTTATTTGGTTTCAAGGATTGTTTTAAAGGGAATATTTCAAATGTTAATTCAGTAATTGAGTACTCTAGGAATGATTGCGGATTGATACAAAGATCCTTCAAGGTTGTGGACTATCATTCACATCTTTATGCAATCATGTTAATGGATGATTTAAAATTTGGTTGATAACTGGTTTGATGAGTTGTTTATCCTTAAGGTATATTATAAGACCTTTTTTAGGGATTCCATGAACTCATAATGAAGTAATTTGAGGTGATTCCAAGAATATTTGAAGACTTGGGATAACATGACATGAGCATCATTTTCACGGGAAGATATATTGGATCTATGGACATACCTTATACCACTTGTTATCTTGGAAAGAGGAGTCCATGTGAAGATTCTTTTAAGACATGAGAAACATTGATACTTGGGAAGACTTGAAGACTTGATTGCAATAGAAGTAAAACATGGATTTTAGTGACAAGTTGATGACAGTTGTTGAATGCAGCAGTAGTTGATTGAGTGGCATAAGTATGTGAAGGAAAGCTATGTCTTGCACACATTCTTAGTTGGAGATAAGAAAACCAAGATGAGTCTTGGCATAGAAGTTGGTGATCTTCAGTCAGTTGGAGCTTATGTAATCGAAAGATTGAAGTCTTCATTGTAATTGATATCCAGTTATAAATAAATCTTAATATATTTTTCTTGTAATACGTCTTTATGATTTATGTTGATGAACTTTGATTATGTCTTGATAAGTGAATATTAGAAAAATTTCTTGCACACTGATTCACCCCCCCATCTCAATGTGGAATTGTGTCCAACAGTAACAACTTGAAGCATTTCAAGACCATGTAGAATAAGGAGTGATTCTAATGACTAACTTGAATGGCCTCCTAAGATCATGGGATTCATTCATTCAAGAAATATGTGTAAGAAGGAAGTTGATATCTTTCAGCAGAGTTTGATAATAATGCACACAATAAGAATCTCAACTCATAACAAGACAAAAAAATATGGGAGAAAATGAAGATCAAGCTCTCACAGCTCACACCAGAAGAAACTATAGAATGAAGGAGAACCACCATCACATCAAAAGGAAGGACAACCATCATAAAATAAAAAATAAGTTCAGAAGAGATCCTTCCAATATTCGATGCTACACTTGTGATGAGAAGGGACACTTTGCCAAATATTGTCCCAAGAACAAGGAATCCTTCAACGAGAAGAAGAAAATACATCATGCTCACACTGTCGAATAAAATGAACCGACAAATAAAAGATTCACAAGAGAGAAGAATGATTATGATGAAGAGTATGTTCTAATCTCAACACTCATGAGCACTATATCACATGGAAGGAATGATTATATTTTGGATAGTGGGGCATATAAACATATGATGGGATACAAAGAACGATCCATCAATATGTTTGAGCATGAGTCACCTCACAAGGTGAAACTTTGGGATGATTATCAATACCCCATAAAAGGAAGTGGAGAAGCTTCGTACAAGCTAGACTCTGAAAAATATTTAAAGATGAAAGATGTGCTATATGTTCTAGGATTGAAGAAGAATCCTCTCTCCATCTCTGCACTAGATGCAAATGGAATGATAGTTGCATTTGTTGATGGCTAAGTTCTAATGTGGCCTAAAGGAAATACAATCAATGATGCAACAATAATTGGAGAGTAAGACAAAGGCTTGTACAAGCTGAAGGGACAACCTGAACAAGCATTTGTTCATGAATCAATAGAACCAAGTGAAATATGGAACCAAATGCTTGCACAAGTGCACTACAAAGCACTACTGATTGCAAGCAAAGCAGTATGAAGACTTACATAAATCCAGGGAAAGCAGGAATGCATTTGTAAAGGATGTGCACAAGGAAATAATGCAAATAAGACATTTCCAAAGAGTGAACACAAAGATAAAGGAATACTGGAGATAGTACACTCATATGTATGCGGGCCCATGTCATCTAGCTTACTAAGCAAGTATGTGTACTATGTTTCCTTTATAAATGATTCCTCACGTAAGAATTGGATATATTTCTTGAAAGGGAAAAATGAGGTATTTAGTAAGTTCAATAAATACTTAAGAACCACACTGAAAAGAAGATCAAGAATCTATGGTCAAATAATGGCAGATAGTTCACCTCGAAAGAATTCAAGGAACTCTGCAGAGAGTCTGGGATTAAGAGGGAGTTGAGCACTCCGTACAATCCTCAATAGAATGGTGTTGTAGGACAAACGAACAAAACTATAATGGAAGAAACAAAAGAAAAGCTACATGACCAAGATCTTCTGATGCACCTTTGGGCGGAAGCAACGAGGACAATTGTGTATGTATAGAACCGTACTCCTCATCGAGTACTCGACAATAAGACTCCTGAAGAGTCTTTCTCAGGAGAGAAGCTACAATTCATCCATCTTATAATATTTGGATGCCCAATATACATACACATCCCAAAGGAGAAGAGGACCAAGCTTGATCCTTCGAGGAAGGAGGGAATGTTCATAGGATACAATATTACCACTAAGGCCTATCGAATATACTTCCCAAGATTCAAGAATATCGACATGATTAGAGATGTAACATTTGATGAAGAGTCAACATACTCTAGATACAGGAAGCTACCTATTGAGGAGGTCGAGGAACCTGAGGGAACTAGAGTCTGAGATAAGGTAATGGGAGAAGCAATTCCAATATAATATAATGTAATGTGTTTTCGGAGTCTCTCTAGGAGATGTTGGCCCAGTCAAGTTGGGAGGTCAGTCACTTGAAGGATATAAATAGGGAGGTGCCCTCCCTCATTTATACACACTCACACTCACTCAAGTTCGTATGAGGAGAGAGGGAAGGACAATAAGGAGAGAGAGATAGATTCCAAATATTTCTTCTTATTGAGTTTTTCCATCTTGTGATATTGTCTTAGTGACATAACTATTATTAGGAATTTTGCGGGGTTTTCTCCTTTATTGTTTCCCTGATGAAAATATTTGTGTCTTATGTATTTGCTCTATCTTGTGTATCTTGTTGTGTTTGTTATTATTTCAGATAAAGATCCTAATCAAGTTAATTATATTAGAAAAACTAACATATTATTCAAGTGATTGACCATGAGACTCTACTTACATATTCTATGAGTTCTTGAGATGCATATTATCATCTATATAAGGGATGTCGACCATTATAGATAGAGCATGTATATTTATGTACTTAATTTTTTTTCATGATATGTCATTAAATAATCATCTTTAATACATGTACATAAAAAAAGAGTTAATTGATTAATATTGATTTGTTTTTTTTTGGTTCCATGTAGATGAACGACTTTATGGATTTTGTCATTACCACTTCCCCATTGGTTGAGTGTCCATCCTTTGTCCCTGGTGTTGTCTCCATGGTACGCATGCTAGTTCACTCATATTAACTTTTTCAGTTACATACATGCATATAATTGCAATTATTTTATCGTAACTTTCTTCTTGTGCCTTGCTGAAATTGTATAGAGTAGAGGCAATGGGATTGCACAGGAGAAGGAAATGCATTCTCCCCCGAGTTTCGATCATCAGGTACTAGTCAATGAGGTGATGTAATTGATGTTGCAATGAAATAAATAATTCAAGTTGATGTCTAATTTTTAATGTTCAATTACTATTATTTTATTTTTTACATGCAACATGTCACCATATATAGCCTCAAGTACAACTGGGAATCGATACGGCATTAATTCTCATAGAGGAGTGGGAAAGGTTGACTTTGTATTGTCCTAGTAAGGACCCATCATCTCAACATCATCTTAGAGATGCCACAAAATGGGATTTGGACAATCTCTCCATGGAATCAAGTCAAGTAAGTTAATCCATCCACTTAAAATTTTAAAAAAATATGCCATTTACCTAATTTCATGTACTAAAATCTAACTAGCTTATAGAGTTCACAATTTTTAATTTTTGCATTTCCCATCTTTAGACACCATTTTCGAGCATGCGTTGTCTTATCGCCAAGGGCATGGTGCAGGTGGCACTAGTGGCGGGGATGAAAACAAATCCCACCAGATATGTGGCTCACATATTTGGTGAGATTTGTTCATGTTTTACTATTTTTATTGTTATGCATGCATGTGTAATAACCCTAATTTTGACTTGGAATAATCAAAATAATGTAAATGATGTAAATATGCTAGTATGGTTTTATAGTAAGGAGCTCAAGGTCAAATCCCGAACAATGAATGGATAGGAATGTATAATGTATATATATTTATTTGGAACATATTGTTGGATTATCATGCCAATTTGAAATGTATGTAGATATTATGCCTAAAAATAATAAAATGGGCCAAAATGGTTGTGTAAAGAGAACTAGACGGGTTATGATTCCACCATAGGGGAAGAGGAAAGGGGGTCTATATGAAACTAAATCCTTTGATACCATGTGTCAACCTTAGAACTCATATAAAAATATTCCATGTTCCTTAAATGAGCTAATTACCTTCTCTTGGCTATCAAACCTAATCATTGAATGCATGTGTGAGGTTGGTGGTGAATGTCAATTCATACAGTTATAGAAGCATGGGGGTGGTGAAATTCATGTTAGCTATCATAAGTCCTTTTATTCTACATTAAGAAGTTATCCCAGTTGTATTTTCACCCTTATCTCATTTCCCTTGGAGTCAACACTCAATCTATCACTCTTTCATGCAAATTTTCTACATTACTTAGAGTTATCCTACTGTTATTCATGCCCATTACTAGACTATGTTTTTACACCATAAATTTGAATTTGGAGATAGGGTTGTAGTTTTGAAGGAAAAATATATGGTTGTAGGTGAGCATAGAGGTTGGGAAAGATAGGATCCCTTATCCATGGATTTTTTCTACTTTTGGATAATTGAGAAGTCATAATTGATGCTACATGAGGTTCTCCAATATGATACTACCTATTGGACTCTTATTTCACACATTGGTAAGTATTGTAAGCATTAGATTCCCTGAGGGAACTGTGGATCATTGAAGGGAAATTACTTCCTTGTGTTGTGTGGGGGAGTTGGAAGGAGAGCCATGGTTTCGATGGATGAGTGAGATCTCTATAGAGCTTTGTATGAGTTTTGGATAAGCACAGAGAGAAAAAAGGGTTGTGGCATGAGTGAGAGAAGCTTGTAAGTGTTTCCTTCACCCTGATGTCCTCATATCCTAGCTTGAAGGTGGCCTCTTAGCAGGAAGAGTTTATGTTGGACATAGTGCCTACATTTGGGTGGGAAATTTCTCTTACAAAACTAGTTGGTTGGATATTCTTTGTTAAATATAAGTACTCTTTTTATATGACGTGTAATGATTTTTATTTATATTCATGTGATCATTATTCCTGTAAATTGCATGCTATGTGTGGGTTGAGTAATTTTTGTATAGTACTTTTATTATGTATCTGCACACATGTTTTCACTATTATGAATTTGTACTTATAGATTTAGGGTGAAATTTAGAGGTCTTGATTTAGTTAATATCCCCTCCTATTGGTCGGATTGAGGGATGGGGACATTACACCATATATACTTGTTTTTTTATGTATACATATATAAAAATGGAATTTTTTGTATTATTTTGTATCATATTTTTTCTTGGGGGGTATACAATGTGTGTATGTTATCTATGTTTATGATAATTTATCTTTATCAAGTATGTTAATGTTTTTGCACCTTCATGTTAACTTTATTATATGTTCACGTTTTGAATGTACAATTTACAATTTTATAGTTACAAGTTACAAGTTTAGGAATAGATATTAGAATTAAAAGTTACAAGCTACAAAATAATTTTATAAGTTACATGTTTATCTTATTTTCGTGTTTAATGTTTATGTTCTTTAAATCTTATGTTCATTTAAGTACAATTCACAAAGTAGGATACAATTTACAAGTCACAATTAGGATTATAAGTTACAATCTAATTGGATTTACAAATAACAAGAAATCAAATTTATGAAGATAGTTTCAAGTAACAATAACAATCTAATAACAATGAATAGATTTACATATTACTATTTACAATAAAAATTATAATTTTCATAATGGCATCTTCAATCAATAATAACAAGTAGAGTTACAATTTACCATTTATAATGGACAATTATAGTTATAATTGCAAATTACAAATTACAATACAACAAATTACAAATGAAAGATCTACAAGTCACAACTAGAGCATTTTACATATACAATCTACCATTGTAATTACAATTACAAATTACAAAATTTGACAATTACAAGTTATAATTATACAATTATTCTTTAATAAATTACTACTTAGACAAGCACACATTACTAGTGTACAATTAATCTTTAATAAATTACTAATTAGACATGTATACAAATTACCACTTGCAATCTCATTTGCAATTAAAATAAGATAGATAATAGGGTCATTGATAAGATGTGAAATATTGATACAAAATCAAATAGTCTTAAAATAATTCTTCTGGTCAATGCCTTAGGAATGCAACCTAATAACAATGAATAGATTTATAGATTATTACAATTCATAATGCTAATTTCAATTAACAATAACAATTAGATTTACAATTTAGGATTTACAATCTACAATTATAGTTACAATTGCAAATAAAAAATTATAATAGAACATATTATAAATTAAAAGATCTACAAGTAACATTTAGAGTTGCATTTTACAATATACAATCTACCATTGTAATTACAATTACAAAATACAAAATTTAACAATTATAAGTTATAATTGTACAATTATTCTTTAAGAAATTACTACTTAAACAAACACACATTACAATTGTACGATTAATCTTCAAGAAATTACTAACTAGACATGTACATATTACAACTTGTAAACTCATTTTACAAGATAATAGGGCCATTAATACCTTGTGAAATATTGATACATAATCAAATAGCCTTAAAATTATTCTTTTGGCCAATGCTTTATAGGAATGCAACCTAATAACAATTAATACTACTTAGAATAAAAAATTACAATTCATAATGCTAGTTTCAATTAACAATAACAATTAGAGTTACAATTTACAATTTACAATGTACAATTATAGTTACAATTGCAAATTATTAATTACTATAGAGCATATTACAAATTAAAATAAATACAATTCACATTTAGAGTTGCATTTTACAATATACAATCTACCTTTGTAATTACAATTGCAAATTATAAAATTTGACAAATACAAGTTACAAACATACAATTACTCTTTAAGAAATCTCTACTTAGACATGCACACATTACAATTGTACAATTAATATTTAATAAACAACTAATTAGACATGCACACATTACAATTCTACAATTAATATTTAAGAAACAACTAATTAGACATGTACAAATCATAAATTACAACCTCATTTGAAATTAAAATAATATAGATAATAGGGTCATTGATTCCATGTAAAATATTGATACAAAATTAGATAGTCTTAAAATCATTCTTCTGGTCAATCTATTATAGGAATGAAAGTCTCCATGATACAGTCATGGTCAATGTCTGTAATATTCCATTTATTTGGTTCATCACTCTTCACCTTGATTTCCATGAGATGTATTTAAGATGCCACCACCAAATGACTATACTGGAAAGATATATACTCGGGAATATAATATCGCTAAATAATATAATTTCCTTGTTTTTTCAAATTTTGGAAAAACTGGCCCATGACAGCCAAGTCACGAATTTTGTAAGTGAAATCACCATATCGATAGGGTCTCGCTGTAACATCCCCTCAAAATGAAACCAGAAAAAAATGAAGCCGAAGTAAAAGAGCACTGTAAGTATAAATCCTAGCCTCATCAAATCAAATTATAGATGAAATTGATAAATGATAGGAGACTGAAAGCGTGTGCGACTAAAAAAATGAATGGGGACGAATCCACTAGGGGAGAGGCTAAGAGCTAGTGAAGTTTTATGATCTGATTAACAAAAGAAAACTAGATGTCAACTTAGTACCTACGAGTCATAAAGAAAAAAATTTGTATATTTGAATGATTCAGTGTACAAACACAAAGGCTCGAAAGGGAAAATACTAAGCATTACTCATTGTAATTTCTAAAACAAAATACTCTTTATGTAACTAATAAGGGGATTTATTAGTTAATAATATTCATAAAAACAACGGAATACTTCTTATAACAAAGGGTAGGATCTTTTGAACTACTTATATACAATTTCATATGAAAAAGAATATAATTAAAATGTTTTGAACCTCTAAGCCACCTGTTTCTTTGATTTTATCCTTCCCTAGGAAGAAGGAAAGGTGTCACCTTTTTGGTGAAACGTGGGAGTTTACTATTGCCATTTGTCTCAGTTTAGAAGGAGAATTATCTTCTATTTAGGGATTAACGATTTCTATTGGTGGGGGAACGATTTTGGGGAAAAGGGAAGGATGGTTGGAAAGGAGGTTTTGATTACCTCACGAAAGTGACTGGAAAAGTTTAGAACAAGAGCTCCACCCTTCCAGGTCCATGATTTAAAATATGGATCAGGTGTTTCATATCTCACAAGTTCATTCACTGTAGAAATGTGTTCCTCTCTATTGCTTTGGATACCTCTTATAATAGGTTAAAAGGAAGTGTCAAAGTGTGTTTGATCTGTCCTTGAATGATAGCTGTGAGCAATAGCTTCTTGTATTGCATTCTGAACTATTCCTTTGAAAGTTTAAAATTCAGATCTCATATGTTCTTTCACTGTAAAAACATGTTCTTCTCTGTTTGCGTGTCCACCTTACGGTCTGTGTAGGATCAAATCTCTGCGTTTTAATATTGTCGGAGTCAATTAAGATGTAAGTTTTCCATCTCTGCGTTCTAATATTTCTGGACTCAATTAAGATGTAAGTTTTCCATCTCTGCGTTTTAATATTGGCGGAGTCCATTAAGATGCAAATTTTCCATCTCTGTTTTTTAATATTGTTGGAGTCAATTAAGATGTAACTTTTCCATCTCTATGTTTTAATATTGCTGGAGTCAATTAAGATCTAACTTTTCCATCTTTGCGTTTTAATTTTGTCGGAGTCAATTAAGATGTAACTTTTCCATCTCTGCGTTTCAATATTGCCAGAGTCAATTAATATGTATCTTTTCCATCTCTTCGTTTTTACAATGTATTAACAATGCAACATTGATTACACAAATTCAATCTTACACAAATACTCCAGAGCTGAATGCACTATGGAATATTTTTATATTAATACACTCTGGTATATTGAAAACATCCTTTATAGGAAAAGAGATAAAAATGATAATATCCCTGAAGTTGCCTTCACAACACAAAGGAACTTGCAATCATAGCATGATGATATTATGTAAATTGGCTAGATTATGTAGCCAATATTCGTTTATAGAAAAGTGGAACCAAATTCCGTTTATAGAAGAATGGAAGATTGAATTATTGTTTATGTTTTTGTAATAAGTTGTCATTTTTGCATAATTATGTAAAGTGTGAAAGGGGAAATTTATGAAGGTGTATAGTATATAAATAGAAATGTACACATAAAATTGAGGAAAAGGATAAAATAATTTCATACATAACGTTACATTTGGCTACTACCCTATGCAAGTTGATATTGGGTGGTTACAATGTAGTGGATATTAAGAGAGTGTATACATTTAATTATATCTGTAATGAAAAAGTTGGATATGAATTATTGTAATGATTAAGTTTGTATGAATTGGGAATAATTATTGGAATGCCATTATATCATGTATAGTAATGGTTTGTGATGAAAAAGTTGGAAAAATGGTTAATTCTAGGATTTAGTCTAAAACCAACTATTCAGGGAGTCTTGAATTATTTAAGAGATTTATTCTATCTATTTTTGTGGGAAATGTATATCAATACAGATACTTGAATTAATTGCATCCTTTTGTGGAAATAACGTTGGAACCACAAGGAAATAAGATTGTAGAAACAATGTAATGTAACAGTATAGATAAGTGTTATCATGTACCCTTTTGTTTATGATAAAACATGATGAGGGTTTAGTTGTAAGTAATGTATTACAATTGTTATAAAAACAAGGAATGTTAAGTCTCATAATCCTAGGTAAGGTATTCCATTTGGTTATCTCAACTTGAAAACTTGAAGAGTTTTTGTTGATGGCCGCGAACCTTAGTGTATTCATCGCCTAGCTTGGGGGTGGCTTTAGACGGGAAAACATACGTCAGATGAAGCCTACAGTTGGGAGGAAAGTCGTAGTTATGTTTTTATTCGCCCAAGATGAAGTAGCATTAAATAAGTACTTATAATGTTTAATTTCGTTTATAAAAATTATCATGTAGCTTACATGTTTTATAGCACTAATATGTATATTGAGTGTTGGATGCAGAATCTATGACTCGTTGATGGAAGGGAATTGGGATGGCCCTAGAAATACAGTGTAGAGTAATTTAACTGTTTCATTAGCGTACCTGTTTAGTTAGTTCTTTAACAATTAACTTTGTTATATGGATTTAATTTATCTTGTTCTAATATTTATGTTGAGGTTGCATGACTTCAAGTGGTGAGTGCATAAACTATGTCCTAAGGCTACGAAGTACATTGAGGTAATAAGAGAAAGGGGTATTGTGTAATCACTATCCCATTCGAGGGATAGTCTAGAAACTAATGTAATGCTTGTATCTATTTTAAATAAGATTCGCTTATGTAGAATTGTATTAGAGTGATTGTAGTTGACAATTCTCAATTTCAAACAAAATGTGATTTTATATTTGAGGTATAAGTTCTTATCATTATTGTTGTACTACAATGGTTATTAATATAGCCCTCTTGTAAACTAATCAGTGGAACTTAACCAAATTGATTTACGGTTGCTTATATGAATAGATGAAAATGATGGTAGTGTTTACAATTATGTGATTAAACAATCTCAAGAAACTAACATAGTTGACTTGTATGGATATAGTAAAAGCGAAAAATTTACCCCATTTTCTCAGAATTTACACTGAGGAATTTTCGGTATGTTACACTCGCCAACTTGATTTTAATTTGGCTGAATAAAATTAATTAATATGCAACATTCTCTTGATTTCTTGGAGGTGCAGTGACAAAAAATACATCACCTTCCATAAAAATTAAATATTGTTAATCAAATGTATATATATTCAAGTATCAATTTGTAAACTTGAACATTCACTTGAAGATTCTAAATAAAAGCATGTGATATATATAATGAGTAAACTTTGGTTAATGTTTAATTGTAGTACCTTCCCTAACCACATCAAAAACCTAATCATGATATAAGGATACCACACCATCTTTAGTGTGCATCTCTTTCCATGTAGGAATTGGATGAGGACCCTTTGGGTTAAGAGAGACATATTTCCATTGTTTCACATGTCAAACATTTTGGAATTCATCAAGGTCACATGGAATATGTATCAATGAAAAACTAAAAAAAGCATGCACATTTTCTCGTTTCTATGGAAAATATGTCTTCCATGTCCTTACTTCAAACAGAGTGTAATTCCCTTATCCCATGTATTGTCTCACAATACCAAGGAATGTATCTATTCACATCACCAATGTCACCATTCCAACATAACCCGCATTGAAAGAAATGTACAATCAAATATATAATTATTCAACTAAGATGATGTTTCAAAAACATTCAAAATGTGAGCTTCAACTACACATCACACTGTCTTTCCTGTGCACTGGCCTTGCCTTTTCATCATCTTCACGTTCCAAATGAAATCTGTACTATTCAACTACTTCTGTAGATTATTTGAGTTGAGTTGCACCATGACTCATCTAGTACCTTCTAAGCACCCATCTCAAACAGGCACTTGCACTATCATGATCACTCTTTTCACGCCTTGTTTAAAAAAAATTCCAAGTATCATGAACTCTTATCTCTTTATGAAGGAGACTCAACCAATTAATAGGGCATGCTAATTTGAATTTCCTTGCACCCCCATTTGACCGAATCCCATATTTTATAAATGAAACCCCATTCTTTTTTAACGAGTCGTAAATCAATCCAAAGAAGTGTTGAACGAACAATGTGTCATGTCCACAATCATTACTCACATAAAATTGTACTCTTTAATCACATTGTGTGGCTGAGGAGTGTTATCCCTGCAATCAATGCGCGCTTGAGCATGTCTATACAAAACATGTACATATATTGAAACCTAGTGAAATTGATAGTACTCACTCTATATCTTAGTTTTGTGAGAAAATGTGTAGTTCTCGAAGAGGTATACCACTAATAAGATTGTTTCTGACTCAAATACCTCATGGGAATGCTTGAATTTAGCATCTTTCCACCTAGACCTAGGAGAGTGTTTGATATATTTATAAATTTAATTTTTGAATTTCTCCATGAATCTTGGAATAGGAATTTTGTCCTCAAGCAAGTCGGTCCTCTTAGATGGTGTGGTTGAAGAAGACAATGCACACATAGTAACATACTCATTGTTGGTGCAAACCCAGCCAAAAAAACCACTCTACAGGGGTTCCCACTCTGTCGACGTTCAACTCATCGCGATCTCCCTGAACACCGACCTAGACAGGTTTTACCCTGTCTAGAAACACCCATGAAGTGGATGAAGTCTCACCCGAGATGTTCGACAGAGAGCTGTCAGAACCAGGTTTCCGCAGAATAGAAGAGGACTATGTGCATTGAAAGCTTGTTAATTTATTTGACATATATGATTGCCTACTTAATTATTAACATTCACATTCATCATCTCTCTTAACATAACACATCATTCATATAAACAGATAGTGGCGCAAACAGATCTAGAAAAATAAAACCATTCAAAAGCAAGAAACATCACATCATAGATCCATGTCGCAATTTCACTCAACATTCATCATTGGATAGCAGAAACAGTAAGACAAAAATAGATAAAAGGAAACAGTAATTTAGATCAACTTCTGCCTTGTCATATTAATTTTGCGCAATGATCCATAGATTCAAAACGGTTCATAAGTCAACAAGTGCTCTTCAAGTCTCTCCATCTATATCTATCTATTTCTCTCTTTAACACTTGTACTTATACTTCTATTTATAGGCTTGTGCCTTTACATTCAAGGTCCACTTCTAACTAACTCTTGAACAATTCTTAACTGAATCTACAAAATTATGACAAATATCTACAAAATATGTTCCAAAGTATAAAAAGGTGACACAAAATATACAAAATATTCTATTCTCCACTTGCACGCTAATCTTCCTCTTGTGCAGTGTCTTTTGAGCTTGCGCAACATCCACGATGCTGTGCAACTAATGTGTCCAAAACCCTTGCCAACAGGCCCCCAACACAATCTTGTGGCTCACCCTTGAGCCATGTCAGGTGGACATGGTGTACTCACTGATATTCAGTATGAAGTCTGCATACTACTGAGTGATCTCCTTCACTTGTGCTTGAATTCTCACAAGAATGTCCTGACTTCCCATCAAATCCTTCTTCAATGAGTGCTCCACCATCTTTTCAATGACTTCCTTATTACCTTCTTGTACAGCCGTTAATGTGACAAATTCCTTCACAGACAATTGTGCCCCAATTTCTTGGAACTCATTGAGCTGATCATTTCTCTTCCATTGGTGCTCCTGAGCCTTTCCTACCCACTGCTGCAACTCTCCAAGTTTTGCCGACCACCTAATCGAAACTACTAGAGGCATTTTTCACAATGCATTCTTTAGTGTTGATAGTTGTTCTTCATCTTCCTATAGCTACTTGGTCAGTTCCTCTAACTACGCATCTTGAACTATGCTACCCAAAAATTTCGTCATTGCTTCAGTAACCTTCCTAGCTTCCTGCTCCAGATATTCAAGTTGTGCTGCCACTTCCTCTATGGTGGTCTTCCTCATGACAATTTGATCAGGAGGCATGTCTGGATAAACCAGAGCATTCAAAATGTTGTTATCCTTCTGCAACTGCACAATAATTTCCCCAATTCGCTTTGCTTTCATGGCTGCATCGATTTCCATGGTGTTTTCACTGACGTTATTAGAAGCTTCCACAACTTCTTCTTCTACTTGTACTCAATTGTCAAAAAGATGGGCCTTTTCAACAATGAGATGATCTGTCTCCTTCTTTAGCTCTATGATCTCCTCAACAGTCTTCGTCTTCAATTCTTCTTGCACTTTCTTCAGTTATTCTATCTCATGTGCTTTTCCTTCCATCAACTTCACCTTTATGCTACGTAGTTCATCAACTTCTTTCTGTGTTGCCTCTACTTTCTCCTGTGATTGTAGAAATTGATCGTTGATCTCTTTCTTCCTATCCGCCAACTCTTGGTTAGTACTTCGCCGCAAGTATACCACCATCTGCGTAGACAACATGTTGATATCCAATGTGATGTGATACAACTATTGTAGGGAGGTATTTAGGTCCTCACTTTCGGCGTCAATCACAGTTGGGGAATTGGAACATTCCTAGCCTGGGGCTCAATGCTGATCAGTGTGGTTTCTTGCCAAGTAATACTTTCTGGTGCTCTTTTTGAAACAATTGCATATACAGAATCTAGTTTGGTTCTTACCTTGGTGAATCCTTCCTACACCAATTTCTTCATCTCTTTTGTGGCCACATCAGTTGCATCGTTGATGGCCTTAACGAGCCAGTTTAATTGCACTTCCATTTGCTGACCTATTGCTACTTCTCGCAGCCTGATCCATGCGCCTTTTTGTTCTCAGTTCCTTGAGTATGCACTATGCTTCTGGGTCAGTAGGTGTCTCTGTTGATGATTCTTCATTATATTGTTGGTCCTCTTTGTGCACATGCTCAACAAGTGCATCCACCAGAGGTCCTATCGATGTTTCTACCACACTAACTAGTTCTCGCCATCCCGTAGGCCAATCATTAATCATTGTCTCTAGTTTCGCATCAGTCACTTTGTACCTCATTGGAAACCATTGCTTAGAAGGGTCCCTCCGCGCTTTAATGTGAATAGCGTGGGGTCCAATCGTGAAATGTGCAATCCTTTGATAATTTGTCATGGCTTCCTCCATCAATCTTGGAACTTTAACCACTGCTGCTTGCAGTGCTTCCCAGTAGATCCAAAATTCGGTCGATCAGTATACCATTCTCTCTGCTTCTTTGACCCACCATAAATTCTGATATCTTGCACCCTTGAATACCTCTATTTCTTTGACGTCCATCCCATGGTAATCATCTGAATCCATTCAATCCACTAATGCAATCAAAATGAGGAGCCAACTATATGTGAATGGTCTTTTACCCGCCTGCACAGCCATTGCATCCTTTGCTAACTGGTTCAGAAGAAAAAGGGACAAATTCATTTGCACACCTTGCACACACATCTCAGCACATGCAACCACCATATAATTACATTGAACCGAGTGGTTCTTCCTTATGACTTTACTAGAAAAAATCCTGGCGCCAATATGTACCACGCGGTCATTGATATTATCAATGCAGTGTGCCCTCCCATTGTGCTCTAGAGCATATGGCTTCTTCAGAGTCATTGCCAACTTTCAATCATTATCTTTGTTGTAGATATATTGTGAGGGTTCTGGTCCATCCTTGGGTATCCTCGTTATCTCTAAAATCAACCCCACCGTGACTTCAATTGGCTCATTTAACCACAAAAACCTACCATGGAAGCACACCAAAAGCTGATTCACGCATGAATTTGCTTATGTTTGTTGACCAAAGTGTGGCATGTTGATCAAACCAGGTAATCTGGCTCTAGCCTTTTCACTTGCCTAGTCCTTCGGGATGTGCTCTATCTTCCCACCTCCAACCGCTACCATTGACCCATATGGGTCCTTCTCAACGTCCTCTAGGGAAAGCAAGTCATGGTCTTCATATTTCAGCTACATCAGTGCAGGAACAATGTCAACAGTGCATACCATCCCTTGTGGGATTGGTGGCATCCTTATCTGATACTTCTGATTCTTCGTGGGCTTCTGGGCCTTCACACCAGGCCAACTAGAAGGGATATATCCAAGCCCTGTCCTTGACAAACACTCCTACTCTAGCTGTAGATTCCACCACTCCTAAAATTGATGGCCCTATCTATGTAGTATCTTCTTCTTGCACCCTTGTAGAAATTCTAGTCCGTCTCTTCTATGGTATCAAAGAGCTAGGCCTCTACTCCTTCCTCTTCCCTTTCAAAACAGTCGACGATCCAACCTGCATACCAGCTACTTCTTCCATAATTGCGACTAGTCTGTTTGGTGAATCTTTCTCGCTAGAAATATTTACTGTATATGGGTTACTCTACATATTGTACCAATTCCTCTGAAAATTCAATAATTAGGCACCCTCTCTAGATGTAGAAATCTCCTCAATATCCTCACCCGTTATCCACAAATCACTTGATAACTTAGTAGCTCTGCAACTCAACTCAATTCTACATAATGGTGTCTTCTGATCATGTCGAACTTGGTCTTATAGCACCAAATCAACTCATACCCATCATTACCATATTAATGAGATCATCATGACCAAATCATGCATTAACTACATGAATCCACCATCGATTCTGCCAACCCAATGGTCAGATCCGCCATCATTACACGTCACTTTCACAAGTGTCGCTAGTTAACTACTTTTAACTCTCTTCATTTATTACTGATTTAACATCTGCTCACAGCCCTACGATTGTCGCAGCATGACCCCCTAGCTGTGTTACTAACTCCTACTCTTGTGCAACCACTTCCTCTTGGTGCACCTTCCATTCATGCATCATCCTATCATACTTTTTTTTATTGCGCAGTGCCTTAAGCATTGCACGGTTCTAGCCCTATACTATAGGGATTTAGTCGGCTACCATTCGTAAGCTTTGGTAGCATTGCTTCATCAAACTGCTATAGTTGAATTGTGTTAGTTTTTCAACATTAAGCTAGCATTATGTTAGTATCTTTACTAAGAGAATAACAAGTACAAAAATCAAACACAAGAGACAATGAACATAGTATTTTTGATTGGGGAAACCATAAATGGAGAAAACCCCACAACTTCCTCAGAGATAGAATCAACACAAGATGTAAAACCCCAAAACAGTAAGATGCACTCCCGACAACAGTAATCTTCTTCTTGTCTAGCCCTAGTGTCTTCTCCTTCCTCAACTATGCGCTACACTTGAGTGTGTGAGTGATGTGTGCTAAATAGAGATCCCAACTCTCTATTTATACTAATCCCGACATGAATAATACCCAACTAGGGCCGACCTCTACTAGGAGAGTCTAATAACCCTAGTGCCCTGGAACTGCGGGGACATTAACCCTTACATAATCGGAGGGTTACCCTCTATGACTTGACATGACTTGTTTACATTATTGATTCTCTTGATCGAAACATCGGGGCATGACAACATGACTCAATTACATAATAGATACATCCCGGAATAAACATCGGGTTACAATACATAAGATACATAGATGAATACATTTCGAAGTTACAAATACATCAACACTCCCTCTTAACTAGGAAGGTATTCTTTCGACACAATTTTCAGCACTGGTCTTCTTCTCTGTATCAACTGGATCATCTTTTCATCTGCATCTCAAGTCTTCTTCATCTTCAAGTCATCTTCATCTTCAAGTCATCTTCATCCTTCGAATTTGGATCATCTCTCGATCTAGATCATCATGGGACATCATCACTGGATTTGGATCATCTGTCGATCTGGATCAACATCACTGGATCTGGATCATCACTTTATCTAGATCATCATAGCTTGACTAGATCTGGATCATCAATCGATCTGGATCATCTCTCGGTCTGGATCATCACTCGATCTGGACCTCTCGGAGTCATCATAACTGGATCTGGATCATAGCTCGATCTAGATCTCACCTGGTCATCATCATGTGTGTGCTATCTCGTCATAGGAAGTTATACAGAGCCAGCCTTCTTTCATGCTGGGTGTATGCCTACCTCCTTGTAGCTCTTTGGTAGCCCTTATATCTGACCTACTCGTCAGAATGGCCAGCACTCACATCTGACCTGCTCATCAAAAAGGAGGTAGCCCTTATATTTGATCATATAGGACCTAATCCTATAGTCACATCAGAATGGCCAGCACTCACATCTGACCTACTCATCAGAAAGGTGGTATCCCTTATATCTATGTAGGAGCTCATCCTACATCAGAATGGCCAACACTCACATCTGACCTACTCGTCAGAATGGTGGTAGCCCTTACATCTGTCCTACTCAACAGAATGGACAACACTCACATCTAACATGGGAGGAACCAAATCCTTTAGCCATGAACAGAATGGCTCTTCCCTTACATCTGACCTGCTCGTCAGAATGGCAGTAGCCCTTATATCTGTCCTACTTGACAGAATGGCCAGCACTCACATCTGACATGGGAGGAACAAAATCCTTTAGCCATGAACAGAATGGCTCTACCCTTACATCTGACCTACTCATCAGAATGGCGATAGCCCTTACATCTGTCCTACTCGACAGAATGGCCAACACTCACATCTGACATGGAAGGAACTAAATCCTCTCACCATGAACAGAATGGTTCAGCCCTTACATCTGACCTGCTCGTCAGAATGTCTTTGGGACTCATCACTTTCCCTTGGAGGAAACCTCGATCTGGAGAACACCAAGATTCTCCCTGAAGTACTTGAACTTCACTCTGGCTAATGGATTCATCAACACATCAGCTATCCGTTCCTCTGTCGCAACATATTGGAGCTTCACTGCTCCCCTCTGCACCATATCCCTGATATAGTGATACTTGATCTCGATATGCTTTGACTTGTCATAGAACACTGGATTCTCTGACAACTTCACGCAACTCTGGTTGTCACAATGTATTTAAGTAGCATCCAACTAGAGATCAAATATATCGGACAACAGCTTCCATAGCCATACTGCCTCACAACTAGGTGAACAAGATGTGACATACTCTGCTTTAGCTGTACTCAGTGCCACATAGGATTGCTTCCTGCTAAACCAAGAGATCACACCTGATCCCATACTGAAGCAACACCCTGAAGTGCTCTTCCTATCGATGGCACTGCCTGCCCAATTTGAATCAACATAACCCTCCAGGTTAATCTTTTGATTCGCATCATACTTGAGCCCATAATCAATTGTACCCCTCAAGTACCTCAGAATATGCTTTGCAACAATCAAGTGAACATTTCTTGGATCTGTTAAGAACTGGCTCAAGGTGTTCACAGCAAAGCAAATGTATGGTCTCGTGTTCTTCAAGTACATCAATGACCCAATCATCTGATGATATATCATAGCATCAATCGACTCTGAAGAAGCATCATTCAATAGCTTCAGGTTCGGTGCCATAGGTGTGGCCATAGTCTTGCAGTCCATCATCCCAAACCTCTTCAGGATCTCTACTGCATACTTTCCTTGTCCAAGGAATATTCCATCTGCATTCTGCCACACCTCCATACCTAGAAAGTAATGCATCATCCCCAAGTCCTTCATCTTGTACTCAACAACAAGCTTTCTCTTCGTATCAGTAATCAAACCATCCATTCCTGTCACGAACAGATCATCTACATATAGTAGAATCATCACTGGGTTGCCATGTTCAACCTTGTAGTAAAGGTTGGAATCTGCTTTACTCTTGGTAAATCCCAAACTAGATAGAAAACTATCAATTCTGCCGTAGCATGTCCTGAGTGCCTATTTCAAACCGTACAGGGATTTCTTGAATCTGCATACATGAGACTCCCTGTCATGTGTCTCAAAACCGAGTGGTTGTTCTACATACACTTCCTCTTCCACTACACCATTCAAGAAAGCAGTCTTGACATCCATTTGGTGTATCTTTCATTTCATCACTACAGCCAAAGCAAATACTGATATGATGGAAGTGTATCTGGATATAGGTGCAAAGGTGTCTTCATAGTCTATTCCCTCTTTCTGAGAGAAACTTCAAGATACAAATCTTGCATTATACTTTTCAATGCTACCATCTGCAACATGTTTGATCTTGTAGATCCATTTGGAAGTTACAACTGACTTCCTATCTGGTCTTGGGACAACAACCCAAACATCATTCTTCATGATTGATTGGTACTCTTCGATCATAGCATCCTTCCATTCTTTTTGTTCTACCTCTTCTTCATCACTGGAAGGTTCTTTATCAATACAATCACAAAGTAAAGCTACATACCCGGAACAGGATCTGGTCCTCTTTCTTTATCTATGGTTCTCTTCTGGAGCCCCATATCTTTCTGCACCTTGGATAAGTTCTCGTACCCAAGTAGGTTTCCTCTTATGAGGATTCTTCTCCATAGGTGTATCTATAGGTCTTTGTGGTTCTTCAAATTCTCGATCTTCTTCTCGAGTTTCTTCATTCATAGTTGTATCATGGATTCTAGGGGATTCTGCTTCTTCAGGTTCTTCAGCGGGTCTCTTTCTGGATTTTTTGTAAGCCGTGTCTACATCAAATGTCACATCCCTGCTGATGTTAATCTTCTTATATCCTGGGAAATATATTCTGTAAGCCTTCGAACTTTTAGAGTATCCCACAAATATACCCTTCTTTCATGAAGGATCTAATTTAGTCCTCTTCTCTTTTGGAATGCGGATATACACAGGACAACCAAATACTCTAAGATGGATGACTTCTGGTTTCTTGTCGGAGAAGACTTATTTAGGAGTCTTTTTCTCAAGTACTCTATGTGGAGTATGGTTCTGTTCTGGCCGCCAAAAGATGCATAGGAAGTTCTTGATCATGAAGCATTGCTTTTGCAGCTTCCATGATAGTTCTATTCTTCCATTCTGCAACTCCATTATGTTGTGGATTATAAGGAGTGGACAACTCCCTCTTAATCTCTGATTCTTTGCATATCTCTTTGAATTCATTTGAAGTGAATTCTCCACCATTATCTGATCGAATGGTCTTGATCTTCTTTTCAGTATGGTTTTCTATCAAGGCTTTGAATTCTTTAAACTTGCTGAATACTTCATCTTTGTTCTTCATGAAGTAAACCCATGTCTTCCTAGAAAAATCATCAATAAAAGAAACATAATATGCATACCTGCTTAGAGAGTTTGATGACATAGGACCGCATACATCGGAGTGGATGATTTCCAAGATTCCTTTTGCTTTGCTTTCACTGCTTGGAAATGTCTTCTTTGTATTCTTTCCTCTCGCACATCCTTTGCAGACCCCATTATGTTTTGCTTGAATTTCTGGAAGACCTTCGACAACTTTGCTTGCAATATGTAGTGCTCTATAATGCGCATGTACAAGCCTTCTATGGAAAAGTTCACTTGGCTCTACTGTGTCATGGACCAAGGCTTGTTCTGGATGGCCCTTTAATTTGTACAATCCTCCTTCTTGTTCTCCAATCACTACCACATCATCGATAGTCTTTCCTTTTGGCCACATGATTACTTGACCATCTATGAATGCAACCCGCATTCCTTTTGCATCTAATGCTAATATGGAGAGAAGGTTCTTCTTGAGTCCTGGCACAAACAATACTTCTTTCATTGTTAGATATTTTCCAGAGTCTAACTTATATGAAGATTCCCCACTACCTTTTATTGGATATTGGTAGTCATCTCCTAGCTTTACCTTGTGAGGTGATTCATGTTCTGACAGCCTTACAAAGGATTCCTTGAATCCAGTCATATGTTTGGAAGCCCCACTGTCTATAAGCCAATCATCACTACCATGAGTAATGTTACCTGTGAGAGCTGAAATCAGAACATATTCATCCTCGCTTGAAGAATCTTCACTTTCATATATGGATCTCTTTCTGGATGGTTCATCATCCTCTGCAGCATGAGCATGATGTCTTATTTTGTTGCTCTTCTTTACTATCTTCTGTTTGTTAGGAAAATCACTTGCATAGTGTCCTACTTCATCACAAGTATAGCATATGATCCTAGATACATCTCTTCTAGTATTATCTTTGTGAAAGTGCTTACCTCTAGAACCATGAGATTTTCTCTTTCTTGACTTAGAGTGAGACTTGGAGTGTACCGTAAGAGCTTGGTCTTCACTTCCCATCTTCTCTTCTCAGGCTGCTATCCGAGCTTCTTCTTGAGAGCACTCTTCCCATATTCTACTGAACTTGACTAACTTCTTCCTAGCACAGATTCCTTGGATGAAAGAATCCCATGACCTAGGAAGGCCATTCAATGTAGTCATTACAATCTCTTCATTTTCCACTTCTTCATCAACTGCTTCTAGTTGCTCTTTGATCTGGGAAACTCTTGTGAATTAAGACTGGATTGTTTCTGCATTTTGAATCTTCACATTCTTCAGCTGGTTTCTCAAGGCCATCTTCCGATTGATGTTCTTCCCTTCAAACAATTTGGTTAGTGCATCAAAAATAGCTTTAGGTGTCTTGAGAGAGGACACCTGTGGGATAAGGTGATCCTTGATAGAATCAACAATGATCCTCTTTTCCATAACCATCTTCTTCTAATTTAAGGCCTTTGCCTCATCTCTCTCTAGAGCTGGAACCTCCTCATGAATGTAGGAGTCTAATTCATTTTCTTCCAGGAACAAGGAGATCCTATACTTCCAGGCTCAGAAGTTTTCAGCTCCCTCAAGCTTGGTATGATGAGGCATTTTAAATGAGAACCTCAAATGGAAATACAAAAGATTTTAGATCTTACCAGGTTCAAGATGTTGGATCTGAAACTTGAGCTGAAATCCTGCAGAGCTGGTTCAGGAGCAAATTAGGGTTTTTCTTTTCCGGAGTTCTGTCTATCCAAATTCCTTGAAATTTGTCCCTAACATCGATTTTGGGGAGGATATCAATCCAGGCCTGGGCTCACTAAAAATTTCCTCTTCTGTGAAAAGCCCTAATTTCCGACAGTAGTGATAGGTCCAAAACTGAAAAACCTCAGAATTGGATTCTGCTTCGACAGAAAGATGCGCCCTAAGGAGGAGAGTTGTTCCACCTTACTTTTTTCTGAAAATATATGGAGGAAGATCCACAAACTAGGAATCCCTAGTTCCCGCAGCTGCACAGTGTGTTCTTCTCAGGTTAGCTCTGATACCATGTTAGTTTTTCAACATTAAGCTAGCATTATGCTAGGATCTTTACTGAGAGAATAACAAGTACAACAATCAAACACAAGAGACAATGAACACAGTGTTTTTGATTGGGGAAACCATAAATGGAGAAAACCCTGCAACTTCCTCAGAGATAGAATCAGCACAAGATGTAAAACCCCAAAACAGTAATATGCACTCCCGACAGCAGTAATCTTCTTCTTGTCTAGCCCCAGTGTCTTCTCCTTCCTCAACTATGCGCTACACTTGAGTGTGTGAGTGAAGTGTACTAAATAGAGATCCCAGCTCTCTATTTATACTAATCCTGACATGACTAATACCCTACTAGGGCCAACCTCTACTAGGAGAGTCTAATAACCCTAGTGCTCCGAAACTGCGGGGACTTTAACCCTTACACAATCGGAGGGTTAACCTCTATGACTTGACATGTCTTGTTTACAATATTGATTCTTCCGATCGGAACATCAGGGCATGACAACATGACTCAATTACATAATAGATACATCTCGGAATAAACATCGGGTTACAATACATAAGATACATAGATGAATAAATTCCGAAGTTACAAATACATCAGCAAATTGCACCTCCATAATTAATAGAATTAACAATATATGGACCTAACCAATGCATATGTAACTTACCTGGATGCTTCACGAACTTGTTGTTGTACAATAGCACCAAATCTCCTTGCTGAAATTGTTTATTCTTTATGTGGCAATCATGCCAAGCCTTCTGGAGATCCTTCTCAATGCGCTGGTCGAATCCTGCAAGAAATCGATCTTCTTCAAGATGTCCTAGTTGTTCCACATGCTCCATGAGTGCTGCTTCATCGTCCATACCTGTTGCAACAACAATACATAGACGCAGAACAATGTACTCCATAGGTATGACTATCTCTTTCCCATATACCAATTTGAACGGTGTCTTCCTTGTTAATCTCTTGCAAGTGGTGCGATATGCCCACAATACTACTGGAATATTCAAGTCCTAGTCATCACGGTTAACATTACATACCTTTGTAAGCGCATGCTCCAATATCTTGTTGAAAGCTTCTACTGGTCCATTCGCGTGTGGATGATATAGGGTACTTTTCTTGTGTTGTATTTGCAATTTCTCTGTCAGTGCGCTTACTATTCGGTTGATGAAGTGACTTCCCTGGTCACTCATCAGTGTCCTTGGACATCAAAACCGTGTCACAATGTTGTCGAAAAAGAATCTTGGTGTTTTTGCAGTGGTGCAATCCATGACTGGTGTGGCCTCTGCCCACCACGTCAAGTAGTCTGTCACTATGATTATGTACATCGTGCCAATTCTCTTCCTAGGTGTGTTGATTGGATCCACAAAGTCCATGAACCATTTTCAATGTTACTTGTGGTACCAGGGGCATCTCATCCCTCCGTGATGGTTTTCCAGTGTGTTGATAGATATCACAACTCCATGCATAATCCATCACATCGTTATGTAAAGTGGTCCACCAAATCCCTACGTGAAGCACATTTCTTGCACTAACTCGTCCGCCATAGTGTCCACCAACAACTCCCACATGGGCCTCCTCTAAAATATTCCCTTGCTCATGTGGTAGTACACATCACCGCAAAATCTCATCTGGTCCTAGTTTATATAGCTTTCCAACAATTAGCTGGAAATACGAAGCCTCAGACCACCAACTGCTTCTTCTGACTTGTTGAAAATTCCTCCGTTGTGACTCCCGTCATCAAGAACTGAATTATTTAATCATAATAATCATTTGCCATGTCGTCTTTGAACAATTGTGCATCCAATAGTCCATCTTGAATATTTGTTGGCTCTTCTCCAATCTCAATCCAGGGACCAGGATAAATGATCGGGGCCAACATTCAAGCGACCCGGCTTCATAATTATCTCAAATCAAACTACTGAAAGAGAAGAAGCTAGGTAATTCAAAGCATAATGTTCTGTAAACATCTTGGAATGACCGCCTAAAAGGTAATTCCTAGACTTATGCAATGCACATACCATCTCTAGACCTTCTCTCTCTGTGGTTGTATAGTTTTTATTAGAAAATGACAACTTCTACCTAGTGAAAGCGATTGGGTGATATAGGTCCCCTTCTCCTAGGTGCGCGAGAACTAATCCCAGTGCAAAAGACGATGCTTCCACATGGACATGGAACTCATTGTTCCAATCAGGAAAAACCAGTATTGACGTACAATCCATCTTAGCCTTCAGTGTGTTGAAACTCCCTTGACACTCTTGACTCCATACAGATACAACATATTTCCTTAATAACTTCTCTATAAGAGTTGTAATCACAGCATAACCTCTTATGAATTTGCGATAATAGCCAATGTGCCACAACATTTATTTAAGCATATTCACATTCATCGGTGGTGGAAAGCTCAGAATGAGTGCTATCTTCATAGGGTCGACCAACAATCCTTGCTTGCAAACAATGTGACCCAACAACATCCCAAAATGTGCGCAAAAAATACACTTCTTTGAGTTCAACGTGATGTGGTGGTGTTGAAATATTCTTAGCATTAGTCATAGGTTTTACAGATGATCCCTAATCAGTCCATAAACTATCCAATCATCCATATAAACTTACAGGAACTTCTGAATAAAGTCTTTGAATGCAACGAAAACAACTCGAGAAAATTTTGCAAGTACATTCTATGATCTGAAAGGAATCACCATGTACTAAAACCAACCCCATTTAGTAACAAATACGGTTTTATGCTAATCCTCTTTTGTGATCCTAATCTGGTGATAGCCAGAGAATCCATTTGTGAAAGAGTACATCTCCTGACTGCCTAATCCTTTTATCGCTTCATATGTTAGTGGTGTCGGAAATGGGTCGTGTATACATGCGTCATTCAATTTCCTCATATCAACATAGATTCGAACTTCACCTATTTTCTTGTCTTTGACCACCATAGGACTGATCCATTCTGATTCTTCGACTGACTCAATTATTCCAGCATCTAACATCCTGTAAAGCTCAGCTTTGACCCTCTCCTTGTATCGTGGATTCAGGCTATACAGCCTCTGCCTTATTGGTTTCGTGTCTTGCTTTAATGGAATATTCATCTCTCCCAAATCACCTAGGATCCATTTCATTTTAGATAATTTGGTTGGAAACAGATCTTAAAATTCATGCAGCAGATTCATGATCTTCGCTATGGTTTCTTCGTCCCAATAGTCCCCAACACTTGCAAATTTTGGGTTCTCCTCTTTACCAATATTGAATTTTCTAATATTCAGTGGTAGATTCATAGGGTCAGTCAGTATATCCGGTGCTGCGGCATCCATACTCCCTTATGTTTCTAGAATATTCCGTAGCTCATCATCGTCCTCAGGTCCACCAGACATATTATAACATTCCATCATTGACTGCATGTGGTAATGTGCATGTGGATCCACTAGATCTGCGACTGGCACTACCTTCAACACTACATCAAGGATAAGCTGAAGCACATTATGAAAATCGGGATCGGCATCCACAAAATAGAAGGTATGAGAAAATAAAACTGTCAGCTCTTTTGAAGTGGTTATTTATCTATGAAACTCTGCTGATACATACCACGATCTTGGAATTCATCCAAAGTGTGGAAAAAGAAATGGACCCATTCATCCTTTGCTCATGATTCCCATAGATTCTGACATTCCATTAGATGATGGTCGGGGTCATTCCACCCATTGTACCTCCTAGTGTGATATACTTTTGAGTTGCCAAAGTGAACTATCAGTAGACATCAACATTGCACCCATCCATCAATCGTCTTCTTATGGGTCTCCCACCAGCGTGCTGGCATAGCATTTAGTGATTCCTTTGGCGCCAACAGTCACTGAGGTTCTGAAACCTTGTCTTCAAATTCTGTTAAGAATGTAGACAGCTCAGGTAGCCCCTCGTAGATTGGAAATTTGATAGTTTGAGTCGCAAAATGGGACAACGACTGTGTGATCAGCCCGCACCTCCTGAATGACACCTCGTGCATGCTATTTTGCTAGTTTTGTAACGCATCATCAGAATCAGAAGACGCAGAACTAGCACTGCACCAACCAAGTTCTCCATTCGTAGTTGGGTGGATGTAATCTTTTGAAATGTTATAAGCATGATGCTATCCCCTGACAACATAATCCCTCACTGGATCGATATACCTCTGTCCTTTGTTCGGATCCCTTTGAGCGATGACTCTGATGTCATGATTCTCAAACGCCATCATCTGCTTCTTGAATTTAATTACTGCCATACTATCATTAGCCCATATGATCCCCATCAATATGGGATAAGATCCTCCAGCATCAACAACTTCAATCACATCAAAATCAACATAGGTCTTCATACCTTCAACATTGACGACTAGGTTCGACACACGTCCGATCGGTTATACTTTAGCTTGATTATCCAATCGTAGCTGCACAGGGGACCAAACTAACATAGGCCTCCCCATTTTATACCATGTCTACTTTATCAAGATATTCATATCTTAGACTAGATCCAGAATGACTGAATCTACTTCACAGTCCCCAATCTGAATGTTCATGCACATCTCTTTTCCCATCTTTTTACTATGAAAGAGTTCACCATGGAGTCCTTCCGCTCCTTACCCGGTCGATGCAACATATTCTCAATATCGCCAAGAGCATCAAGATCTCTTTCCAGTGACAAGAAGGTCTCAAAAAAATTATGCAAGGTACCATGCTCTCGCAATGGTTCTACCTCCAACGAAGAATCAAAAGCATAGGACATTTGATAAATAGGTGACTTACTAGGATTTCTTCCGATCACATCCCATGCTTCGAAGAATGTATCTTTCTCACCACCAATGTCAAATGGTACTTTCTTCTTTCCAGCCAGTTGAACCTGTGGCCGGGGGCAGACTTCCCTAGTTATTGCACCGCCACGACTGACAATAGAAACATCAACATCCTCTGTTTTGGGATTTGCTGATATCATTGCAACTGTCGACCCCTGATTCTGGTTCGCCGGTGGATTCTGGTTCATCGGTGGGTTCTGGTTTAATGGTGGGTTCATAGGTTGATGCATAGTCTGATTCTGAAGTGGAATTTGATTCTGAGCTTGGTTCTACAACTGGTTCTGGTTCTATAGCTGGTTTTCATTCTGTAACTGGTTCTAATTCTGCAACTGAGGAACATTTCCTTCCTGACATGTCACGATTAGTTGTGGACAATTCTCGACATTGTGATCAATTGCGGTACAGTATGTACATGAAAATTATAATTATGGGAAATATCTATGGTAATGTTCGAATAGCCTATAGTTGTAACAATGGACAGGTCCACGACCTCGTCCTCCTCCTCGACCAAAGAATCCTCCTCTTCCTCGAAATCCTCTACAGAATCCTCCCTGCTGTAGGTACTACGACTGAGCCAATTGCTATGGTAGGGAATTCAACTATTGATGAATGTATTGCACTACCTAGACATATTGTGGCTATGGCAGAGCCATAGAAATTTGATTATATTGTGGCTGCGGTGTGAACTGTGGTTGCGGCACAACTTGAGGTTGCGGCGGTATAAACTGCATCTGCGGTAGTGGTGTATACTGTGGTTGAGGTAGAGGTTGTATCACTTGAGGCTATGGTTGTGATTTATGTATTACTCAATGATATTCACCCTTCACATAGTATGATTCATACGTCCTTTCCTGGAGTAGGTCATATGCACGACAATCTTTATCTTTATGCCCCACAGATTAACAAAATGAGCAATATAGGTTTATCGGATTCGTCACCATCTTCTGCATGTATCCACATTCTTCATGTCAATGCCCATAGACTTGGAATATGCGACACCACGGTACACTTCCACATATTAATGGGTCAGTGCTCCAAAAAACATATAATTTTGGAAGTCAGGGCAAGTATCTTTGGTGTGTCCATCTGTGCGACATCGAGTGCACCAAATATCTTTGCAATGTTCTTTCCCCTTCTTGATATCTTGTAGCTAAAGTGTTAAGTTTTCCATCTGCGCTTGAATCTAGTTTATACCAGCTGAACTTTCTCCAATGGGTGAAGCCTCTAATTTCATTGTGATCTCCAGAGCCTTGCTCCGTGTCGGGATCTTCTGCTGCATCAGCGGTTTCCGGATATGGGATACGAGCGCTGCGATGAACCATTATTTATGCTGAACATAACTCATTTCAAAATTGACTCTTGCCATTAGTGTCTTAAATCATTGGTCAAATTCCCAAACAGTTTCAGTAGGAAATTTCTTAATCTCTTTTAAATCTGTGATGTACTGTGCTTCATACTTTGGTTTCCATAATTATTCAATTAGTCCTTTCCTGACTTCATCCAATGTCTTCGTAGGAGTCCCTGTAGGAAATTGTATAAATTTCATGAACCAATCCAGCACGCAACCTTGAAGTGTGGTCGCCAATTGGCCCTTCTTGACTTCATCATCAGTAGTCTATCTCACAGTCCATACTACCTCACATAAAATCCAATACTGCTCGGTATCCTCATTCTCGTTCCCATGGAACAAAGGTAACTTTGTACATCACCCGCCATCCTGGGCCTTCTTCCTATAGACGCTGATCTACTACTAGAATGTTGCTGGCACATCGGGAAAGTTGACGTGGAGCTTGTGTTTATTCCTAAATGTGGAGTAGTGCACGGAGGCATGGGTACATTGCTGCTGGGGTTTGATCTTACTACTATCATGGGCGTAGTTTGGTCATCCTCTTCCTCACTATAGGGTCACTTCGTCTTGTGTGGTCTTCCTTCATGGTATTGTGTTTCGATCACAGTAGGACCTTCCCCTGTCCTATGCCTCTTCTCCTATCGAAACCTTGCTCCTCCCCTCGTAAGACCACTTTCTTCCTTGGCTTCCCTCACAGTCTCATCGAAACTTGCACCCATCTATCCCTTATCTTTCCATTCGTCTCCCCCCTTCTGTCACGCTATCCATAATCTCCGCACAATAGATTTCTACTACTTGAGGTGCATCTTCAGTATGCCATTTTCACAGACAAGCATCTTAATTAATAATTGTAGATACAAAAAGAACCTACCTCTGGGTCCGTTAAAAAAATCCGTTTCTTCTTCGTTGTAGGACTTGGTAGTCTCGACCGCGAACTCGGTGATATATCCTTCGAGGATACTATCCATCCAAACTTCAATAGCTCGCGATTCCTTATTGTCAGTATCCTGAACTCTCAGATTAGTTCATAGGTCTAGTATGTTGGCTCACCTCCTTGGAATTTTCTCTTATGATAGGTGAATCACACCAACAACTCGTACAGAATGATGGGGAATTCAGAGAAAAAGTACTTGTGTGGACCTTCTTGTATGTACCTCACCAACCACTTATCTATCGTCAATATAGTGTTTTGATTTTATGTCTCAGAAAATTCTCGTAGATTCTAATCAAACCAATCTTGAATTTATGGTCTTCTCGGATGCCACATATCCTCCCCTCAGTCACAATAAGGTCTTGGCAATCGAACCATTTGTTGGCGCAAACATAGCCAACAAAACCAGTTGATAGGGGTTCCCATTCTATGGATGCTCATGTCATTGTGATCTCCTTGAACACCGACCCAGACAGGTTCTACTCTATCCAACAACACCCGCGAAGAGGATGAAGTATCACCCGTGGTGTTCGAGGGAGAGCTGTCGAAACCAAGTTTCTGCATAATAGAAGAGGACTATGTGCATCGACAGCTTGTCAATTTATTTGACATATCTGACTGACTACTTAATTGTTAACATGCCCATTCATCATCTTTCTTAACAGATTGCATCATTCATATAAACATACTATGGTGCAAACAGATCTACAAAAATAAAACCATTCAAAAGCAAGAAACATCGCATCATAGATCCATGTCGCAATTTCACTCAACATTCATCATTGGATAGCAAAAACAGTAAGACACAAATAGATAAAAGGAAACAGTAATTCAGATCAACTTCTTCATTGTCATATTACTTTTGCCACAATTATCCATAGATTCAACACAGTTCACAAGTCAACAAGTGCTCTTCAAGTCTCTCCATTTATATCTATTTGTTTCTCTATTTAACACTTGTACTTCTACTTCTATTTATAGGCTTGAGCCTTTACATTCAAGGTCCACTTCTACCTAACTCTTAACCAATTCTTAATTGAATCTACAAAATTATGACCAATATCCACAAAATATGGTCCAAAGTACAAAAAGGTGACACAAAATATACAAAATATTCTATTCTCTGCTTGCGTGCCAATCTTCCTCTTATGAGGTGTCTTTTGATCTTGTGCAACATCTGTGATGTTGCACAACTAATGTGTCCAAAACCCCCTTCAACACTCATATATTTTCCACATAACTATGATATATGACAGTTCAGAGTGTTCTGGATCGAATGTGAAATGTCTATGGAACAATGCCAAATTACCACATTCAGGGCATCTTCTTCCACCTAAACATTTTTTTTTTTTAAACACATCCTCGGGATTCCTTTTGCATATTGTAGAAACAAAATCTCACACCATGGGAGGAGCTAGTTCACCCTATGAGTTCCTTTTGAAAAAATCTATAAATGCATCTGTAATGTCCCCAAATTTTTCTAAGGACCACAATATCCTGATCCACTTGGCCATGTTTATGATGGATTGTCAAATATTTGCTAAGGTCAATTAATTGCTAATATTAATGTCCAAAGTTGAAATAGTGTTATATTGGAGTAAAGTGGACAAGGTAGGAACATGAAAAACATGGTGAGCCAAGGTTGACTCATCAATTAAGCATGCGGTCAAAATTATTGAGAAAATACTAAGGTGGATCAAGAGGACACATAGGAGGGTGGATAAGGCCATTTGATATATTTCCATCAATGAATTAGGGAAAAGAATATAAAAGTACGAAATGAATCTAACAGCAGGAAAATAACCTAAAATAAGGAAAGCAACCTAAAAGTAGGAAAGTAGCTCAAAAGAAGAAAAGACAGAAGTTTCCTGAATTTTGAAAAAGGATCAAGAAGTATTAGCAAATTTCAAGAAAGCTAAAAGATCCAAATTAGCCAGTGAGGGATCAATTATTGAGGGAAATGGGTCCTTGTCCAAGTGCAACTTCCAAAAACTAACCAACTCATTACGCAATTCAAATTCTAAGAAAGAAGGCTCTAGAGAGAAAATAATCTACCAGAATTTTATAAAATGAGTATGAGATCCTCACGAAGGAATATTTTTTCACTTATATTATTAATCTTGGAGATGTTTGTGCTTTCCAGAGGCTTTGGTTTTGTTCCCCTTTCCAGCATTGGGTGAGGGGCCCCTTTGCAACCAGTGATCTAGTTGAGAGATTGTGAGATCCTTCAACTAGAGATTGAGGAATAGAACATCTAGTTATTTTCACGGAGGTTGATGTAGCCTTTAAATTTTATTTTCAGGTCTAATATGAAATACAATATCATGTGGTCAAATCCCAAGTTGATATGGTAGATTCTAGTGGCAGCAATATTCCAAGCGCAAGGTGTTTTGGCCAATGACGAGTGAGAATTGAAGGATATCACCCCATGTGATCTATAGAAGTTGTTCATGGGAAATTAGTGGGATATAATATGGTGTAATTCTATCCATTTCTCTAATACAATAGTAAAATATTCCTTGCTTTCTCTCAATCACTCTTCTTCTGCTTCTATGTTACAAATTATAGTGAATGTTGGACATACTGCAAGTTTTACATTATTTGATTGTTGAATGCACCTCTGAAAGTCTGATTGAGGCATGATTATGTTAGTTTTAATATATATCTATGTTATGTTCGATCTATGTTAGTTTTAATATATGTTATCTTATGTTAGGCATGACATATATTATTTTATTCTAGAATTTTTTACCTTTGAATTCCAATTGAATTTGATTGTTTTCACCACTAGCGCTAATGTTGAGGAAATTGGCAATATTTCAGTTTTGGTGAGTTTAATTGTTAAAGGTGATTCTAATAATTTATATGAAGGTAGCTATAGATAAATATCAAGTTATTAATCCAATATCAATTCAAAAAAAAGAAATTTAGGGAGCCTTTATTACCATTCAAAACTATTTGGAAATAGTCTCCTACGTTAGTTCAAGTTTCGATCTTGCACCTAGTCACCAATTTTACTATCAAATATTTGTTTGTAAAGTCAAGTAAATTCCATATAAGGTTGGGAAGATTTCATCCAGTATTCTAGTGGTGCAGTAGTTTCCATTGGTGCACTATAAATGGAAGAGTCTCACATAATTCATGGGGAAATTGCCTCCATTCATTTGGTTTACCCAAATGGTCTGCTCAAGTGTGATAAACTCTAAAATGTGCCTGCTGTAGAAACTTATCCATTAGTTTTTGTGTCCAACCTATCCTCTTTGTGTTTAGGTTACCAGTTTTTGATTTAATGTTCCTAGACCTAGGTTTGGGTACATTACAGGGGTATCAAAGCATGGTCCTTTGCACCTGTGCATTGTGATCATCAGTTGAAAGAAGGAATTGTAGCCATGAGATTGGTACCTATTGTAGTTGAAGAAGAAGATTAATAGTTATATGAAGAAGAATATAAATCCTGGATGAATATTTGCAAGTTGGTTCTTCATTTAACTTAATATACATGGATGATGGTTACTTCAGTGACCAATCAGATGGGGAAGACATAAGGGATAGATTTGTTAATGGTCAGGTGTTCCATGGAAAGAAGCCAAAAAAACCTTTTGCGTACCTCCTAGATTATTATGTATTGAGTAAATAAGTCTTAGAAATCCTATCTTTCTAAGATTTATGCATTAATGAGATCAAAATATTGTTCTAGGACCTCTACTGCAAAGAAAATACATAGAGCATTAGACATATGGTAGAGAATATGTGCAAAGAAGTGAGAACTAGATGGTTGCCACTAGGAGCCAAATCTTATGCATGTGAGGATTCATATCTTGCTATCAAGTGCAAGGAGGAAAGGATGAGAGTCTACATCCATCCACAGTAATTGAGAGAAGCCATAAACCATCTGTCTCTATGGGTGGTGAAGCAGAAGAAAAGATCCATGAGGTGGAGCGCAAGTCACTGCAAGGTGATTATAGGATAGAAGAGAAGTGTGCAGAATGGGAAGAATCAAACACTGAGCCTTGCATTAGTGACTCGGAGGAACAAAACAAGATAAATGGTATGGAAATAGTGCATTACACTGGTGGGTGCATAACCCTCTATATTGGTGACATAGATATGAATTGGGAGAATTTTGATGCAAGAGAGTGTTCCCATGAACAAGAAGATGAATAACTTGCAGCAGAAGAAGTAGAACAAGGATAAACTTCCAAGTCACCACTTGAGGCTCATTGTGAATTTGATTAGATAGAGGAAGACATGATACAAATTTATGATCATATTTCATACTACAGTACTCCTTTGTGTCGTCGTGAGGTTGCATTGTCTTCTAGGGGTAAGTTTGGTATTGGCATAGTGGAGTCTCTTGGCATTGAGGCTCATTCTGGGATAACAGTCACTTTGAGAGAGGAGATTGGCATGATGGATTATATTGGTGATGAGACTCCAATTTTTGGCATAGATAATGATGGATTTTTGGATGGGAGTCACATTATTCTTATAGGATGGATGAGTTCACATGCAAAAACATACATTGTGTTGTTAATTAGACATGGAGTGACTTACAGAGCCTACTACTAGTCAGTGAAGAAAGGATATTACAAGTTCTATATAGAACTGATGGTGCACATTGATTCATGGAGGATCTCATTGGGAGAGTTTAGATGGAGGAGAGACATGGTTTTATAATTGAAAGAGTATCTAGCTCTAAACTCTGCATCATTAGTATAGAGTTGGATGAGATGAAAGATGATTACTTGTAGTTGTTTATGGATAAAGGCATGGATCTTAAATTTGTAGAAGACAAAGCATGAGTAGAAGGAGAGTAAATTCATATGGATTTAGGATATTCTCTTCCCTCTCCCAGGACCACTATCGATGTTATGTGTGTAGCTTATTGCACACATGTTGCATTGGATGAGCCTCATGTCTAAGGTGAGCATGAGGAGTGTTAAGTGATGCAAGTGCTTGATGGTAGCAATGATATGGGGATTGGTTGCGTAGCACTTGTTTGACACCAAGAGTATCACGAGCTTTCACTATTTGAGGAAGACTTATTTTTGTAGGATGTATTTGAATTCATTACACTTGGCCCCAACAATAGAGATGTTGATACCATTTCCTTGGGATGATGTAGCAGAGAGATTTTTCCATCTATGGATAGATGCATTGCAAAGTTGATGAATCTAATAGGTGAAGTCACATCATATGATTCCATTTACATCTCTCACAGTTCCCATTTATATGAGAAACAACCTATGCACATTTGGTTTCCATTTGATTCCATTCATCAACATATGGATTGGGTGGAATATTACATAGCACACATGGATATACCTTGTATAAACTTGTTCTTCTCATGTTAGGTGGAAGATAGTTTGCAAGAAAGTTTATATGATGAGACTGGAATACAACATGTTGAGGCATTTTCCTTGTGCAAGGAAGAACTCAACTTGCCACTATGGAGGAAAATCATATATTTGGATGAGGTACACTGATACATTCTTGTTGGACCATCCAAAAAAGGAGACCATGCATCTATTTTTTGAATGGATGAATTTTGTAGGGAGTTGCAGTTTCCCTACTTTCCTTCACTCCTAAGACTTGAGGATGTGAAAGGAAATGTTGATTTGATGGATGGACCATTTTTATTGATACTTCATGAGAAGCAAGAGACACATGTGTCTACTTCTCAACTTGATTTTGATCGCTTGGACACATCGTTGGTCCCATTAGAGAGAATTTGAGGTCAAAAATGGGCCTCAAAAGGACCAAAATGTACTATAAAAATCAACCAATTACATTCTAGTAGATGACATCATCC
>LPNX010988297.1:85909-126546 GCA_001517045.1 Pseudotsuga menziesii
CAGTATGGTGAGCAGTAGTGGCATATAATTGCACCACTTGATATTTGTCTCGTGGCACAACAATGCACAGGAGTCCCACTTGAGAAATTTCAGCATGAAAAGTGATAGTACTATGACACATGGGATTGGAATTTTGTTTGCACATGTGGAGTTTAACATCTTGTTGGAGAATCTCATATAATTGATGATTTTCATTTGGAATGGAAAATTTTCCATTTGGTGGATGGATCCTAGCATACCATGGAGTGACAAATTGTCATAAGAAATAGTAATGATGGATGGTATGCAAATGAGATATTGGGATCTAGGGATTCCTTGGAATGATGTATTATCTTGGATTTCAATGATTTTTATTGGAGTACACCACAAGAAATGGGATCTTGAATTTTATTGGTGTAGCATTTTAATTGATGACATTGGAGAGAGATCCATCCATGATTTCTAGGAGTCTATCTATGTGGAGTTTTGGTTCAATTTCGTCGCTAGGAAAAATTATGATGGATGGACATACCATTCACTTTCTTGTCATTTTGGGAGCCTTCAGGATATTCCTTTTGCGAAGGTTATGCAATGTAGGGATGATTGTCATGGAAACCTTGCATTCTTTAGGATCATTTGGGACCCTAGGATCCTTCTCAGTTGTTTCAGCTGGGATGAACATATAACCGTTACATTTATAAAGGAGACATAGCTATTCCTTGGGAAGATGGTTATAATCAGATCGACAATAGAAGCATGGTGGATTATTTTGAGATTACCTTGGGATTTTAGATTCCAATGCTATACTATTTAGCAACAATATATATTGAGGTGATAAGACATTGGTTGCATTCATGGTTCTTGTTGGAGTTGATGAGTATTGCTTGAGGACAAGGAATCTTGGGAGAAGAGAACTTGTAATGTTCTAAAATTTTGATAAGGGCCACAATGGCCTATATCACTTGAACATGTTCATGATGGATTGCCAAATTGGTTCTAAGGTGAATTAATTTATAATATTAATGTCCAAAATTGAAAATAATGTTATATTGGAGCAAACTGGACAAGGTAGATGCATGAAGGAGATGGTGGACTAAGGTTGACTCTTTAATTAAGCATGTGGTTGAAATTATTGAGAAAATACTAAGGTAGCGTAAGAGGGTGCATAGGAAGATGGATAAGGCCATCTACGTTGTTTCCATCAATGAATTGGGGAAAATATGCTAAAAGCAGGAAATCAACCTAAAAGCAGGAAAGCAACTCAAAAGCAGAAAAGACAAAAGTTTCATGACTTTTGCAAAAGGCTCAAGAAGGATTAGCAACTTGTTGAGGCCTGGAAAATCGCAGGTAACAACAGTTAGGGATTCTCCCCAGTAAACGTTCCCAACTAACCCGTTACTATTTGGTATGGGGAATCCGTCTACTTTACGGTACGTCTACCGTAGGTCAAGTAACAAAAATAAAGGGTTTTACTGGTTACGACCCAGTCCACCGTGTATGTTTTTAGTTTTTTGTATTTAAGTATGAGATGCAAGTGCCTATATAAAAATGCAGATTGATAGAGAATACGAGGAGCGGTCACAATGTGATGCGCAGGTTCTTACCTCTCGTCTTGACTCTCTCGCATCTAAACCACATACAACAAGAAAAAATAAAACTAACTATCTAACCTATCCCTAGGGAGAAAGATTATCATTTATCAATGAGTAATGTATTTTGTGCATGCATTGAGAAAAATCACAGATAGCTGTTACTCCTTTCACAACACATGAACATTTATAGATATATGAACAACCAGATAGCTAATTGTTTATGAACAACATTCATTACTCATAGTGGAAATTTCATAGAATAAACTAGAGCGCATTCATAACAAGAACATAGGTTCAAAGAGTTAGAATGTTCTCATAGTTAATGGATAACAGCTGAAAACGACATAGTTCACATTCAACAAATCCATTGCATAGCATTTGAAACCTTCCACAAAGCTTTCTCCAACAGGAAACTTTTAATTTATTTATGCAAAAGGAGATAGTTCTTCTTACATTATACTCTCACAAATCTATCTGGTAAAAAGTCCTATACTACATCTAACTCTCCTATACTTATACAAAAAAGAAAAAAAATTGTGCTTCCCCCAAATGACTCTTGGGCTTCCCCAACGTTTCAATTCCCAAAATTTGTCGTGTAGTGAGTGCTCATACATTAGGAAATATATTACATTTAAAACACAAATTTAATAGAGCACTTTATGAAGAGGGCCTTGCTTGATCATTAATGAAATTTTTCCACGCTTGGGACTCTGCTGCTATGCTTTCAAAATATGAAGGTTCAAGAAAACGGATGTTGATCTCATATTTTGCAGCCTAATTCTTAACCACCTCAATTCTTGTTGGACTCAAACGTAACTGATATTCAAGTAAATGGATGCTGACCGCTGAATGAGCTATTGCATTCTTCACCATCTACGCATCTAAATATTTGACTTGTTGTACCTTCTGTTCATCCTCATGGTACTTGCTCTGCAACTGTTCTATGAAAAACTCATGTTCAAGAAGTGCATCCAATCTTTGTTCTGTAGCAACTTGGCATCTGTTGTAGGTGACCAGCACCTTTATGCAGTATTCAGTATAGGATCCTCTCGTTTTCGTCATAGTCTTCTTGAATTCCTCCGCAGTATTTATTTTTTTCTTCGTCTTCATTATTTAACCAACTTTCAGCCTCTTGTGCTAGCCTCCTAGCATCCTCTTCCCTCTTCTTGGATTCCTCTTCTTCAATTTTCTTTTGTGTGGTTTTGCCTTTACCGCCCACAATGGTGATTTTCTGTTTAAACCTTTTCTTCAATGCAGTTATATTCCTTGCATTCCTGAATATTTCTTCATCCTTGTCCCAGAAGTTTGTATATTCAAAATAAACATTTACTTCTTTACAATGCTCTCCAACCTTATTTTGGGAATCATTCCTGTGGAAGTTCATCTCCCCAAAACAAAAATGCTCCAACTCTTGTACAAATTCAGCAGTTAGTTTGACCTTTGAAAATTTGTAACTTTCGAGCTAGAAAGGTATGGCAGAATAGGCTGCCTTCTTATGTTCAAATAAGAAGTTACACCATCTAGATTAAACTTTCCTAACTGCTTCTTTATGCACCACATAATCAATGGCATACTTAGGGAGTAAAGAAGGTGCCCAAGAGCAACCATACATTCTAATGTACATCCCCTCCTCAGTGAAATAATAGCTCCCATGTTCCTCAATGAATATGAATGCCTCCTCAAACATACAGTTGCATTCTGTCAGGAAAATTAAAGTGTACAAAGGCATAATGAAATGTTCACATATCTCTTTATAGTGGCTATAATATTTGTGTGCCCAAAAAAGTTTGTATGCAGTGTACACAGGGGTTCTGTCCCTATCCCAATTGCACCTTAAGGCTGGAAATGACTGGGTACACAATATATAGTCCAATAAGATGGAGCTCATATAGAACTCAGACTTCTTCTGGGAAACCCCTCCCAAAGCTGAAGATATATAGGCTGAGAGGCTGTTAGACACTATTTTTGCCCAGTTGAATATGGTCCCTTGAGTGGCCACATAAAAAATAATGGGTATCCATCCCAACTTGAAACTTTTACCATGAGCTCTCCCAAACACTCTATTCAACATTAGTGCTATAAAACTATAAGGAGTCTAGAGAGTGGTTGTATCAAACTGTCCTGATGGCCTGGTTCGAAAGTTATTCCCATGTATCATCATTCTCTTAACCGTTTCGACCAGGTCCAAATTTACTTCTTTCAGCCAACTTTCAGTTAAATATACTTGAGCAGGAGGTAGGTGATATGCCAGTGATACATAACTAGGAATGTATGTAGCATATCCCTATTTTGCAGTATTTTCTAAGATCATCCTGGTCACATCTACCCTAGGCAGGATCCAGCCGATCACCTCAGAGCATGGGAACAGCTCTGGTCTAGTGGCTACCTTCATCAGAGCAGATTTTTTGATATTGGCATATATGGTTAGTTCTTTGAATCCTGCATCAGGCACATCCTGATTTGAGATTATCCAATATATCTCACCCCATTTGTAGTCTGGCTCTACCCTGGTGGTATCTCTAGTGTCTTCGTAGATATATTCCACCTTAGTAATGATCTCCACATCTGGTTCTCCCTCAGCAAAAGGAGCCTTCTTCTTTTGTCTTTTAGACATATCTCCTTTGAATAAGTTGCCCTGTCATAGACCAAACATGCTCTTAGGCTATTGGAGCTTTCAATCAGTGTTCTAAGAACGAAGAAAAACTATATAAAAACATTTACCTCTTCCATATGCATTTTCAACAGATAAACTATCAGAAAATTAATGCATAATAGAAAATAACTAGCAAGAAGAACTTCTGCAAGCTAGGTCTAAAATTCTAAGTCCATTCTGCAACTAAACATGACCCTGATAGAAATATGCATCAATTAAACCGAAATGCATTCTAACTCTTCACCAAAATGAAAAAACCCTATCAGTGAGGCTAGTCATTGAAAGTGTGGCCCTATCCGAAACACGCAAGAATCCCAATCTGACTGCAAATCAAACCCTTCGGAATCCCAAACAAAAAAAGGGTAAATGCCTACGATGGAAAGAGAAATGAAAAATCCCTCCCCAGATAGCCATTAGCAATCCCACAAAAATCGTTGCAGACAACGTAATGCTTGTCTGCACCAGCTTCCTAAACCTTTGGACCAGGTTCAAGCTTTCATAACGGCTTGAAAACAGGCTTAAGAAAATAAACCCCCCCACAATATGTTGATGTATTTGTAACTTTGGAATGTATTCATCTATGTATCTTATGTATTGTAACCCGATGTTTATTTCGGGATGTTTCTATTATGTATTTGAGTACTATGGTCATGCCCCGATGTTCCGATCGGGAGGGTCAATAATGTAAACAAGTCATGTCAAGTCATTGTTAAAGTCCCCACAGTTTCGGGGCACTAGAGTTATTATACACTCATAGAGATGTAGGCTCTAGTAAGTAATTGTTAAGTTAGGCCGACATGATTGAGTTCACTTCAAGTGAACGGAAGAATATAAATAGAGACTGAGAGCCTCTCTATTTATCACTTGTAATACACATCATTCACTCACTCAAGTGTGGCGCATTAGTGAGGAAGGAAATACTGGGACTAGACAGAAGAAGAAGACTACTGCTTTGGGGATTTTACTATTTTGGTGCTGATTCTATCTCTGAGGAAGTTGCAGGGTTTTCTCCTTTATGGTTTCCCCAAGGAAAACTCTTTGTGTCTCTTTTTTTCTTGTGATGTGCTGTGCTTGTTATTCTCTCAGTGAAGAGATCCTAAGATCATGATGCTAGCTTATATGATGAAAAACTAACATGGTATCAGAGCTAACTTGAGAAGAAGACCTTGTGCAGCTGCAGAAGCTAGGGATTCTTACTTTCTGGGTCTCTCTCCACAATCTATTAGCAAAAGCATGCTAGGATGACTCTCCATTGAAGGGTGCATCTTTTTGTCGAAGCAGAATTCGATTCTGAGCATTTTCAGTTTTTGATGCGGAAATTAGGGCTTTCTATAGAAGAGGAATTTTTGAGTGAGACCAGCATAGGATTTTTCTCCTCATCAAAACCAAAGTTTAGAGATCTGGATCAAGAAATTTGGTTGGGTGAAACTCCAGGAAAGTCAAACCCTAGTTTGACCCCGAGCTTGAAAAACCCTAAATACTAAAACTGATAAGTTTTGGTACAGTCACTATATTCCGAGGTTGGAGAAGTCTTAGAAGCTTAAACTTGCAACGGATTAAGATAAAATCCTGATGAACACTGTGTCCAAAACGTAGCCTCATATTCTCTATATTCTGAGAGATATGATCTCTCCAAGTTAGGGTTCCAACCTCTTCCACAATTCATCCCTAAACAGGACATCTGAGGAGATCTGCAATATCTTGGGATACAGAGGTCTAAATGGAATTCCTAAAGATGTTTCAGAAAGGGAACGGACTATAATTTCAGTGGTCCAAATATCAGACTCAGAAGATGAACCAGTGACACGTGGCACGCTGTACAACATTGCTGTTCTGAACAGTCCTGTAACAGGTCACCTTGGGAAAAGGATCATAAATACAAAATGGTGAAACCAATTCTGATGAAACCTACGGTGTTAGATCTCGTACATGTGATTTTACCTAAGTGATAAATTTAAGACATAGAGGATTCGTAATTTCGGAGATATCACAGAAACAGTAACAAGAATTTCTGCAGAAGAAATTGGAAAATTAGGGCTTCCTGTTCCGGGAGCTTCCCTCCACTGTTTTCAGAAAAGGAGTACATTGGACAAATCCATTTGAAGAGATCTATCTGTCCATCCAATCAGATCTGAAATATTCCAAGTTTTGAAAATTAGTGTTTCTGTGACAAACCCTAGATCAGCTAGCTCCGGAACCAAGACGAACACCTCAAATCGGTAAGATCTAATCCTTTGCTATTTTCATTTGAGGTTCTCATTTCAAAGTGATCTATCACATCAGCTTGATGAAAAGCTTGGTGAAGTTCACAACTTTCAAGCATAAGAGTATTTGATCTCTCTGAAGAAAATGGATTGGACACCTACATGAGTATAGAGGTTCCAGTTCCAGAGGGAGATGAGGCTAGAAGCATTTCACAAGAAGAACTTGGTCAAAGCCAAGAAGATCATGGTTGATTCAGTCACGGATCAAATTGTACCACAAGTGTCTTCCTTAAAGACACCGAAGATGTTTGATTCCTTGACGAAGCTATTTGAAGGGAAGAACAAAAATCAGAACATGACCTTAAGAAAACAGTTGAAGAATGTGAAGATCCAGAATGCAGAGACCATGCAGTCATAAGAGTCTCTCAAATCAAAGAACAACTTGAAGTGGTAAAAGAAAAAGTGAAGAATGCAAAAGTGGTGATGGCCACGTTGAATGGCCTCCCAGGATCGTGGAATTCATTCATTAAAGGAATGTGTTCCAGAAGGAAGTGATTACTTTCAGCAGACTCTGGGAAGAAGAAGAAGCTCGTCTCATAAGAAGAGAAGAGAAGATGGGAGCAATTGAAGATCGGGCTCTCACCATCCAAAGAAGATCCCTCAAGCAATGAGGAATACAAAGGACTCAACTCTTGAAGAACCTCTTACCCATCCTAGCATTTGGATAAGAAACGATGCTATCATGAATGAAGAAGACGATGAAGTCGAAGGCTCAAGAAGGAGTATGCCCACGAAACAAATAAAGATAAGTATTCAATTGTCATTTCATGATATTGTTTTGTTATGCATTTGTTTATATTCAGTTGATGTATTATGAATGATAGGATGTTTGCATTAACGACAGCATACTACTAATATGCATGTGATGGGTAAGTAGCTCATGGTGCTATACAACTCTCCATTGCTACTTATCTAGAATGAAACCTCTTTGCTGACATATTGGATTAGTGCACAATATCAATGTTCTCCTGGTAGAGATGGAAGGCATCTACAAAGTTTCAGTGAGATATGGATGAATGTTGTATTGGCTAAAGTAGTTGCATGATCATATATTTATGCATAAGTATTTTCCACTATGAATATTTTTTATGAAATGTTCTAACCATACAAATGCATTTGACTTGCAGGAAAGACCGCATACATAATCACCTACAAGCAAAGAAGAATGAAGACTTGTTCCAAAGAGCAAGTGACGACATTTCAAAATGAAGAATAATATGACGAGTGCAGTGACATCATTGATGCAGAACCTTCCAGCCACCAAGAAGAAAGGGAAGACCAGTTCAAGAAGAATGATGTCAAGGCGCAGTATCGAGACCTGAAGAGAAGTTCATAGTTCCATCATGCAGTAGATGGAAACATTGTGGGATACAAAGCAAGATTCGTAGCACGAGGCTTCTCACGAAAAGAAGGCCTAGGCTACGAATAGACATTTGCAGCCAGTAAGAGTTTAAACACATATATGATGAGCTTGATGAAGATCTTAACCTTTGATACAAGGTTGAAGATGCAATTCTATACACTAGATGGTCACATAGAATATTAGTAGCATAGGAAGCTACTTGTCACTCCGATACAAAATGTTTCAGTGCATAGAGTTCAGAAGACAGAGGGAGTATGATGCTCTGCTTCAGAGGGAGTGACTGCAAAAGATCTAAGGTTCGACATGGTATGACAGGATGGATAGATTACTGATGACTCTAGGCTTTACTGAGAGTAAAGTGGATTCCAACCTTTGCTTCAAGGTTGAAGGTGGAATACCAGTGACGCTCCTGTTATGTGTCGATGCACTATTTTCTAGGCATGGACGTGTGGACAAGGGAAGTATGCAGTAGAGATCCTGAATAGGTTCAGGATGATGGAATGCATGACCACACCTATGGCATTGAACTTGAAGCTGTTAAGTGATACTTCATCAGAGACAGTTGATGCTACGATGTGTCGTCAGATGATTGGGTCATTGATTGCTGTGACCACCTTGAGCCAGTTCTTAACAGATCCGAGAAATGTTCACTTGATTTCTGCAAAACATATTCTGAGGTACTTGAGGAGTACAATTAATTATGGGCTCAAGTATGATGCGAATCAGAAGATTAACCTAGAGGGTTATGTTGATTCAGATTGGGCAGGTAGTGCCATTGACAGGAAGAGTACTTCAGGATGTTGCTTCAGTATGGGATCAGGTGTGATCTCTTGGTTTAGTAGGAAGCAATCCTGTGTGGCAGTGAGTACAGCTGAAGCAGAGTATGTCGCAGCTTGTTCAGCTAGTTGTGAGGCAGTATGGCTATGGAAGCTACTGTCTAATATATTTGATCTCCAATTGGATGCTACTTGTATACATTGTGACAACCAGTGTTGCGTGAAGTTGTCAGAGAATCCAGTGTATCATGACAAGTCGAAGCATATTGAGATCAAGTATCACTATATCAGGGATATGGTGCAGAGAGGAGCAGTGAAGCTCCAGTATGTTGCGACGGAGGAATAGATAGCTGATGTATTGACGAAGCCATTGGCTAGGCTGAAGTTCGAGTACTTCAGAGAGAGACTTGGTGTTCTCCAGATCGAGGTTTCCTCCAAGGGAAAGTGATGAGTTCCAAAGCCATTTTGACAAGCAGGTCAGATGTAATGGCTGAGCCATTCTGTCATGGTGAGAGGATTCAGTTCCTTCCATGTCAGATATGAGTGCTAAAGATCCAAAGCCATTCTGACAAGCAGGTCAGATGTAAGGGCTGAGCCATTCTGTCATGGTGAGAGGATTTAGTTCCTTCCATGTCAGATGTGAGTGCTGGCCATTATGTCGAGTAGGACATATGTAAGGGCTACCGCTATTCTGATGAGTAGGTCAGATGTAAGGGCAGAGCCATTCTGTTCATGGCTAAAGGATTTAGTTCCTTCCATGTCAGATGTGAGTGCTAGCCATTATGTCGAGTAGGAAATATGTAAGGGCTACCGCCATTCTGACGAGCAGGTCAGATGTAAGGGCAGAGCCATTCTGTTCATGGCTAAAGGATTTAGTTCCTTCCATGTCAGATGTGAGTGTTGGCCATTATGTCAAGTAGGACAGATGTAAGGGCTACTGCTGCTCTCCGGGAGAGTGGAGGCACCTGGTCCGTTACCAGGTAGCTCAGTCTGGGACTCGGGGCCATTCTGATGAGGGTGTAGGATTCAGTTCCTACCAGGTCAGATGTGAGTGCATGCCCTTTTGACGAGTAGGTCAGATGTAAGTGCTGAAATCTTCCATCACTGTGATAGGATGTGTTCTTGTCTGGATGGGAGTCTTCCATCATTGTGATAGGATGTGTTCCTGTCTGGATGGATGTGCCTTTCTGACGAGTAGGTCAGATGTAAGTGCTGAGCCTTTTCACATATGATAGTGATGTGATGTACTACCATGCTGGTGAATGTGAGTGCTGGGCCTCTCTGATGTGATTATAGGATTGGTTCCTATATGATCAGATATAAGTGCTGTGCGTGCCTTTCTGACGAGTAGGTCAGATGTAAGTGCTAGGAAAATACCTACATGATGGGTAGGCCTACAACCAGCATGAAAAAAGGCTGGCTCTGTAGAAATTCCTGTGACGAGAAGAATCATGAGATAGCACCAGGGATGATCTAGATCGAGTGATGATTGAGAGCCAGTGATGATCTAGATCGAGTGATGATGATCTAGCAGTGATGATCCAGATCGAGTGATGATCCAGATACAGTCCAGTGATGTTGATCTAGATCGAGTGATGATCCAGATCCAGTGATGACATCCAGTGATGATCCAGATCGAGTGATGATCTAGATCCGGCAGTGATGATCCAGATCCAGTCTAGTGATGTTGATCCATATTGAGAGATGATCCAGATCCAGTCCAGTGATGTTGATCCAGATCCAGTGATGATGTTCCATGATGATCCAGATCCAGTGAAGTTGAATTGAAGATGAAGATGACTTGAATATGAAGATGACTTGAAGACTCAGAATAATCAACATGCAGATGACGAGATGATCCAGATAGAGAAGAAGACCAGTGCTGATAAATTGTGTCGAGTGAATACCTTCCTATTTAAGAGGGAGTGTTGATGTATTTGTAACTTCGAAATGTATTCATATATGTATCTTATGTATTGTAACCCAATTTTTATTTCGAGATGTTTCTATTATGTATTTGAGTCATGTGGTCATGCCCCGATGTTCCGATCGTGAGGATAAATAATGTAAACAAGTCATGTCAAGTCATTGTTAAATTCCCCATAGTTTCGGGGCACTAGAGTTATTATACACTCATAGAGATGTAGGCTCTAGTAAGTAATTGTTAAGTTAGGTCGACATGATTGAGTGCACTTCAAGTGAACGGAAGAATATAAATAGAGAGTGAGAGCCTCTCTATTTATCACTTGTAATACACATCATTCACTCACTCAAGTGTGGCGCATTAGTGAGGAAGGAAATACTGGGACTAGACAGAAGAAGAAGACTACTGCTTTGGGGATTTTATTGTTTTGGTGCTGATTCTATCTCTGAGGAAGTTGTGGGGTTTTCTCCTTTATGGTTTCCCCGAGGAAAACTCTTTGTGTCTCTTGTCTCTTGTGATGTGCTGTGCTTGTTATTCTCTCAGTGAAAATATCCTAAGATCATAATGCTAGCTTATATGATGAAAAACTAACACAATAAATGCTGTGAAACTGACCAATACTTTACGCTGTAATCATACTTAGACAACCAACTACCAAATGACGGGAAAAACCCAAAGAGGGGAAAAACCTAGTTCCCAAAACAACTGGTAAACTCAAGAGAAATGAGAAACCATGGTTGGCCTACCTGGTAAGCAAACTGCAGTTGACGGGATGGTTTGAAAAATCCATGGCAGCACTTCGAACGAACGAAATCCTGACAGCTAAGCACGGATGCATAGTTCGATAAGGACAGAGCAAGTGCAAGTTCACAAGGATAACAATAAAATAATAACCAACCCCAATATATAGATCTTAGGTGAAAAATTGTCGACGGGAAAAAAATTCCATCGGTGAGCAGAATAACTAAGCATCAAGAGATTAGTTCAACAAGGAGCCACAACAGCGGGAGCCATACAGCCTAAGGGTTTCGTAGCAAAAAACAATGTCGGCGAAATAAAACACTAAAAACTGTAGCATCGGACATAGAAATGGCTACAACATCAGACAATTAGTTCAGTAAAGAGCCACAACGGTGGAAGTCACATGGACTAAGGGTCCCATGGCAACCAAAAACATCGGTGAAGATCAAAACAAATCATCAGTGAAAGGAACAACTATATGTCGGATGGTTAGTCTGCTAAGGAGCCGCAATGGAGGAAGACATATGGACTATGGCTTCTGATCAATGTCATAAACCGTTCCGAGAGAAAAAAATAAAAATATTGCAAATTCAAAAGTTAAACAATAAAACCATGACATCGAAAAAGATAAGAGCTAACAGTCGGAACATTCATCGTTTAGCTTCCACAACGGTGGCTGCGTAGAGAACTACGGCTCCGATTCATTGTTCAAATGACTTCTGAAAGTATGAAAGGAAATTATCGACAAACCAAAACTTCAAGTTCAAGTTAATCAAAATTTAGTCATTCACTTCCGAAAATGGTAAACAATTTATTCAATTCAACCTCAAACGATCCAAATTTGTAACAAAGGACAACAAAGTTCAGCAATCCCAAACAAATCCAGGCAAGATAAAATTAAAAGGAGGGTCCAAAATTTTAAAAAATTTGGGAAATAGTTGCAGCTGCAACACAACTACTAAGAAATATATAGGGTTCAAATTTCACTAGCGAGGACACAATTGTTGAGGGAGTGTGTACTTTTTCAATTGCAACTTCCAAAAATCAACCAACTCATTAAGTAATTCAAATGATAAGAAAGACGACTCTATAGAGGAAAAATATACCAGAGTTTTATAAAATAAGTATGAAAGCCTCATGGAGGAATATTTTTTTCACTTTGATTATTCATATTAGATATATCTATGATTTTCATAGGATTGGGTGGTGTGCCCCTTTCCATGATTGGGTGATGTGCCGCTTTGTAACCAACGATCTAGTTGAGATATTGTGAGATCCTTCAACTGGATATTGAGGAAGAGAACATCCAGTTTTTTTATGGAGGTTAATGAAACCATTAAATTTTATTTTTAGGTATAATATGAGCTACATTATGGTGTGGTTGAATACCAAGTTTATATGGTAGAATCTAGTGGAAAAACTATTCCAAGTGCATGGTGTTTTGGCCAGTGAAGAATGAGAATTGAAGGATTGTGCCTGTTGGCTATGGAGCATAATCTTCCAGATCTAGAGATATTATTCAGTCATGGTTGTAACCTAGGTGTACTGTACACTCATTCCCCCTACCTTGGGGTTAACCGTAGTATTTTCCCATGGTATTTCCCCTATAAAATAAAGCATTGTAAAATGACTGAGTATGGTATTGTATTGTATTGGAAGAGAGACTAGGAAGTGCAGTGGTTTTGCTGCAGGTTGTATCCCTTCACCTTTCTGGACTGTAATAAAAGGACTAACAATTTCTTTGTGGATGTAACCCATCGTTTGGGTGAACCATGTTATATCTGTGCCTCTCTGTAATGTTTTAATGTGTTTTGCATCTTGTTAATGATTTAACTATATATTTGTTATTGCTCTGTGGTCTTGTTTTCTAACAATTGGTATCAGAGCAAAAAAGGTCTATTTGGTTGGTAAACTCACAGGAAAGAAGGTTTCCTAGTTCGAGTGGGAGTAATGGTGAAAGAAGGAAAGTTTAGGGTCGAGAAATTTAACGGCCAAAACTATCAGTTATGGAAGATGCAAATGGAGGACTATCTATACCAGAAGGATCTGTACCTACCATTGGGAGAAAAAGAAAAAAAGACGGTGGCTACGAAGGATGAAGAATGGGAGGTTCTTGATAGAAAGGAACTGGGAACAATATGGCTGTTCCTGGCTTTGTCGGTGGCCTTCAATATTTCGAAAGAAAAAACAATAGAGGGTGTGATGAGCGCAATGAGTAAGCTCTACGAAAAACCCTTGGCTTCTAACAAGGTATTTTTAATGAAGAGTTTATTTAATATGAAGATGTCGGATGGTGGATCTATTGTTGATCATTTAAATGAGTTTAATACACTTACCAGTCAATTAAGTTCTGTAAAAGTGAACTTTGATGATGAGATTAGGGCTCTTCTAATATTGTGCTCATTGCCAGAAAGCTGGAATAGCTTGGTCATGGCTATAAGTAACTCTATCCCTAGTTCAAACACTCTTAATTTTGATGATGTTGTTGGTGTTATTCTTAGCAAGGAAAAGATAAGAAAAAGAACAAGTGAGACATTAGGTAATGCGTTGACCATGGAGAGAAGAGGGAGACAAAACGAGAGAGGAAGGAGCCCAAGAAATCACGGCAAGTCTAAAAAGGGAAGGTCCAAGTCCAGATTTAGAAAAATAGAGTGTTAGAACTATGGTAAGAAAGGACATCTAAAAAAGACTGCCGAGCACCAAAGAAGAAAGGTGAGAGGCAGCAAGAGACTACTTAGGAAGCGAATGTAGCAAGTGATGTGTTACAAGATGCTTTGATTCTTGCATTAGATAATACTAGCAATTACTGGGAAATAGATTTAGGGGCTTCATGTCATGCTACACCCCATAGGAAATTATTTCATGATTATGTTCAAGGTGATTTTGGGCATGTGCTATTGGGGGATGATGAACCATGTAAAATTGTTGGAAAGGGTAACGTACGAATTAAGTTAAATAATGGAAATGACTAGCTGCTAAAGGATGTAAGGCACATTCCTACTATGAAAATAAATCTGATCTCAACAGGGTGTTGATGTATTTGTAACTTCGGAATGTATTCATCTATGTATCTTATGTATTGTAACCTAATGTTTATTCCGGGATGTATCTATTATGTAATTGAGTCATGTTGTCATGCCCCGATGTTCCGATCGGGAGAATCAATAATGTAAACAAGTCATGTCAAGTCATAGTGGGTAACCCTCCGATTGTGTAAGGGTTAAAGTCCTCGCAGTTTCGGGGCACTAGGGTTATTAAACTCTCCAAGTAGAGGTAAGCAATAGTAGGGTTTTAGTCATGTCGGGATTAGTATAAATAGAGAGTTGGGGTCTCTATTTAGCACACATCACTCACACACTCAAGTGTAGTGAATAGTTGAGGAAGGAGAAGACACTGGGGCTAGACAAGAAGAAGATTACTGCTGTCGGGAGTGCATCTTACTGTTTTGGGGTTTTACATCTTGTGCTGATTCTATCTTTGAGGACGTTGCAGGGTTTTCCCCATTTATGGTTTATTTGATCAAAAACACTGTGTTCATTGTCTCTTGTGTTTGATTGTTGTACTTGTTATTCTCTCAGTAAAGATCCTAACATAATGCTAGCTTAATGTTGAAAAACTAACATGGTATCAGAGCTAACCTGAGAAGAAGACACTGTGCAGCTGTGGGAACTAGGGATTCCTAGTTTGTGGATCTTCCTTCACATATTTTCAGAAAAATTAAGGTGGAACAACTCTCCTCCTTAGGGCGCATCTTTCTGTCGAAGCAGAATCCAATTCTGAGGTTTTTCAGTTTTGAACCTGTCACTACTGTCGGAATTTGGGATTTTTCCAGAAGAATAATTTTTCAGTGAGCCCAGGCCTGGATTGATCTCCTCCCCAAAATTGATGTTAGGGAAAAATTTCAAGGCATTTGGGTAGACAAAAATCCGGAAAAGCAAAACCCTAATTTTCTCCTGAACCAGCTTTGCAGGATTTCAGCTCAAGTTTCAGATACGACATGTTGAACCTGGTAAGATCTAAAATATTTTGTATTTACATTTGAGGTTCTCATTTAAGATGTCTCATCATACCAAGCTTGATGAAAAGCTTGAGGGAGCTGATAACTTCCGAGCCTGGAAGTATAGGATCCCCCTGGTCTTGGAAGAAAATGAATTAGACTCCTACATCCATGAGGAGGTTCCAGTTCCAGAGGGAGATGAGGCAAAGGCCTTACATAAGAAGAAGATGGTTATGGAAAAGAGGATCATTTCTGGTTATATCAAGGATCACCTTATCCCACAGGTGTCCTCTCTCAAGACACCTAAAGCTATGTTTGATGCCCTAACCAAATTGTTTGAAGGGAAGAACATCAATCAGAAGATGATCCTAAGAAACCAACTGAAGAATGTAAAGATTCAGAATGTAGAAACAATCCAGTATTACCTCACAAGAGTTTCTCAAATCAAAGAGAAACTAGAAGCAGTTGATGAAGAAGTGGAAAATGCAAAGATTGTAATGACTACATTGAATGGCCTTCCTAGGTCATGGGATTTTTTCATCCAAGGAATATGTGATAGAAAGATGTTAGTCAAGCTTAGCAGACTATGGGAAGAGTGATTTCAAGAAGAAGCTCGGATAGCAGCTCGAGAAGAGAAGATGGGAAGTGAAGACCAAGCTCTTACAGTACATTCCAAGTCTCACTCCAAGTCAAGCAAAAGAAGACCTCATGGTTCTAGAGGTAAGCACTCTCATAGAGATAATACTAGAAGATATGTATCTAGGATCATATGCTATACTTGTGATGAAGCAGGACACTATGCAAGGAATTGTTCCAACAAATAGAAAATAGTAAAGAAGAGCAACAAAAGAAGACATCATGCTCATGCTGCAGAGGATGATGAACCATCCAGAAAGAGATCCAGATATGAAAGTGAAGATTCTTCAAACGAGGATGAATATGTTATGATTTCAGCTCTCACAGGTAACATTACTCATGGTAGTGATGATTGGCTTATAGACAATGGGGCTTCCAAACATATGACTAGATTCAAGGAATCCTTTGTAAGACTGTCAGAACAATGATGAATCACCTCACAAGGTAAAGCTAGGAGATGACTACCAATATCCAATAAAGGGTAGTGGGGAATCTTCATATAAATTAGACTCTGGAAAATCTCTAACAATGAAAGAAGTATTGTTTGTTCCAGGACTCAAGAAGAACCTTCTCTCCATATCAGCATTAGATGCAAAAGGAATGCGGGTTGCATTCATAGATGGTCAAGTCATCATGTGGCCAAAAGGAAAGACTATCGATGATGTGGTAGTAATTGGAGAAAAAGAAGGAGGATTATAGAAAATGAAGGGCCATCCAGAACAAGCCTTGGTCCATGACACAGTAGAGCCAAGTGAACTTTTTCATAGAAGGCTTGCACATGTGCATTACAGAGCACTACCTATTGCAAGAAAAGCTGTCGAAGGTCTTCCATAAATCCAAGCAAAACATGATGGGGTCTGCAAAGGATGTGCGAGAGGAAAGAATACAAAGAAGACTTTTCCAAGAAGTGAAAGTAAGCAAAAGGAATCTTGGAAATCTCTAAGCGGGTATGCATATTATGTTTCTTTTATCGATGACTTTTCTAGGAAGACATGGGTTTACTTCATGAAGAACAAAGACGAAGTATTTAGCAAGTTTAAAGAATTCAAAGCCTTGATCGAAAACCATACTGAAAAGAAGATCAAGACCACTCGATCAGATAATGGCGGAGAATTCACTTCAAATGAATTCAAAGAGCTATGCAAAGAATCAGGGATTAAGAGGGATTTGTCCACTCCTTATAATCCAAAACAGAATGGGGTTGCGGAATGGAAGAACAGAACCATCATGGAAGCTGCAAAAGCCATGCTTCATGATCAAGACCTTCCTATGCATCTTTTGGCAGAAGCTACCAGAACAACAATATATGTACAGAACCATACTCCACATAGAGTACTTGAGAACAAGACTCCTGAGGAAGTCTTCTCCAGAAAGAAACCAGAAGTCAGCCATCTCATAATATTCGGTTGTCCTGTGTACATCCACATTCCAAAAGAGAAGAGGAATAAAGTAGATCCTTTAGGAAAGAAGGGTATATTTGTGGGATACTCTGAAAGCTTGAAGGCTTACAGAATATATTTCCCAGGATATAAGAAGATTGACATCAACAGGGATGTGACATTTTATGAAGACATAGCTTACAACAAATCTAGAAAGAGACCTGCTGAAGAACCTGAAGAAGCAGAAGCACCCAGAATCCATGATACAACCATGAATGAAGAAACTCGAGAAGAAGATCGAGAATTTGAAGAACCACAAAGACCTGTAGATCTGCCTCTAGAGAATAATCCTCATAAGAGGAAACCTACTTGGGTACAAGAACTTATCCATGGTGCGGAAAGATATGGGGCTCCAGAAGGGAATCACAGAGAAAGAAAGAGGACCATATCCTGTTCCGGGTATGTAGCTTTACTATGTGATTTCATTGATAAAGAACCTTCCAGTTATGAAGAAGTGGCAGAACAGAAAGAATGGAAGAATGCTATGATCGAAGAGTACCAATCGATCATGAAGAATGATGTTTGGGATGTTGTCCCAAGACTAGATGGGAAGTCAGTTGTAACTTCCAAATGGATCTACAAGGTCAAACATGCTGCAGATGGTAGCATTGAAAAGTATAAGGCAATATTTGTAGCTCGAGGTTTCTCTCAGAAAGAGGGAATAGACTATGAGGATACCTTTGGACCTATAGCTAGATACACTTCCATCAGATCAGTACTTGCTCTGGCTACAGTGATGAAATGGAAGATACACCAAATGGATGTCAAGACTACTTTCTTGAATGGTGTAGTGGAAGAGGAAGTGTATGTAGAACAACCACTCGGTTTTGAGACACATGACAGGGAGTCTCATGTATGTAGATTGAAGAAAGCCCTGTATGGTTTGAAACAGGAACCCACGACATGGTACGATAGAATTGATAGCTTTCTATCCAATTTGGGATTTACCAAGAGTAAAGCAGATTCCAACCTTTACTACAAGGTTGAATATGGAAACCCAGTGATGCTTCTACTATATGTAGATGATCTGTTCGTGACAGGTATGGATGGGTTGATTACTGATACGAAGAGAAATCTTGCTTCCGAGTACGAGATGAAGGAATTGGGTCTGATGCATTACTTTTTAGGTATGGAGGTGTGGCAGAGTATGGATGGAATCTTCCTTGGACAAGGGAAGTATGCAGTAGAGATCTTGAAGAGGTTTGGGATGATGGATTGCAAGATTATGGCCACACCCATGGCATCAAACCTGAAGCTATTGAATGATGCTTCTTCAGATTCAGTTGATGCTATGATGTCTCGTCAGATGATTGGGTCATTGATGTACCTAATGAACACGAGACCAGCCATTTGCTTTGCTGTGAACACCTTGAGCCAGTTCTTAACAGATCCAAGAAATGTTCACTTGATTGCTGCAAAGCATATTTTGAGGTACCTGAGGGGTACAATTGATTATGGGCTCAAGTACGATGCGAATCAGAAGATTAACCTGGAGGGTTTTGTTGAGTTAGATTGGGCAGGCAGCGCCATTGATAGGAAGAACACTTCAGGGTGTTGCTTCAGTATGGGATCAGGTGTGATCTCTTGGTTTAGTAGGAAGCGATCCGGTGTGGCACTGAGTACAGCTGAAGCAGAGTATGTCGCATCTTGTTCAGCTAGTTGTGAGGCAGTATGGCTGAGGAAGCTACTGTCTGATTTATTTGATCTCCATATGGATGCTACTTGTATACTTTGTCTCAACCACAGTTGCGTGAAGTTATCAGAGAATCTAGTGTTCCATGATAAGTCGAAGCACATCGAGATCAAGTATCACTATATCAGGGATATTGTGTAGAGAGGAGCAGTGAAGCTCCAGTATGTTGCGACGAAGGAAAAGATAGCTGATGTGTTGATGAAGCCATTAACCAGACTGAAATTTGAGTACTTCAGGGAGAAACTTGGTGTTCTCCAGATCGAGGTTTCCTCCAAGGGAAAATGATGAGTCCCAAATCCATTCTGACGAGTAGGTCAGATGTAAGGGCTGAGCCATTCTATCATGGTGAGAGGATTCAGTTCCTTCCATGTCAGATATGAGTGCTAAATATCCAAATCCATTCTGACGAGTAGGTCAGATGTCAGGGTTGAGCCATTCTGTCATGGTGAGAGGATTCAGTTCCTTCCATGTCATATATGAGTGTTGGCCATTCTATTAAGTATGACAGATGTAAGGGAAACTGCCACTCTCCGGGAGAGTGGAGGCACCTGGTTAGTTACTAGGTAGCTCAGTCTGGGACTAGGGGCCTTTCTGGCGAGGGTGGAGGATTTGGTTCCTTCCAGGCTAGATGTTAGTGCATGCCATTCCATCATGGTTAGAGGATTAAGTTCATTCCATGGCTGATGTAAGTGCGGGCCATTCCGTCATGGTGAGAGGATTAATTTCCTTCCATGGCCGATGTAAGTGCGGGCCATTCCATCATGGTGAGAGACTTAAGTTCCTTCCATGGCCGATGTAAGTGCGGGCCATTCCATCATGGTGAGAGACTTAAGTTCCTTCCATGGCCGATGTAAGTGCGGGCCATTCTTTCATGGTGAGAGGATTCAGTTCCTTCCATGTTAGATGTAAGGGTAGGCCATTTTATCATGGTGAGAGGATTTAGTTCCTTCCATGAAAGATGTGAGTGCGAGGCCTTTCTGATGTGATTGCAGTTTACTACATGATCAGATGTGAGTGTTGGGCGTGCCTTTCTGACGAGTAGGTTAGATGTAAGTGCTGGGCATGCCTTTCTGACAAGTAGGTCAGATGTAAGTGCTAGGAAAAGACCTACCTGATGGCTAGGCCTACAACCAGCATGAAATAAGGCTGTCTCTGTAGAACTTCCTATGATGAGATAGTACACACATGATGATGACCAGATGAGATCTAGATCAAGCTATGATCCAGATCCAATTATGATGACTCCAAGAGATCCAGATCGAGTGATGATCTAGATCCAGCAGTGATGATCCAAATCGAGAGATGATCTAGATCTAGATCCAGATCGAGTGATGATCCAGATGCAGTCCAGTGAAGATGATCCGGATCGAGTGATGATCTAGATCCAGTGATGTTGATCCAGATCGAGAGATGATCCAGATCCAATGATGATGTCCCATGATGATCCAGGTCGAGAGATGATTCAGATTCAAAGAATGAAGATGACTTGAAGACTCAAAATACTCGAGATGCAGATGATGAGATGATCCAGTTGATACAGAGAAGAAGACCAGTGCTGAAAATTGTGTCGAAAGAATACCTTCCTAGTTAAGAGGGAGTATTGATGTATTTGTAACTTCGGAATGTATTCATCTATGTATCTTATGTATTATAACCTAATGTTTATTCTGGGATGTATCTATTATGTAATTGATTCATGTTGTCATGCCCCGATGTTCCAATCGGGAGAATCAATAATTTAAACAATTCATGTCAAGTCATAGTGGGTGACCCTCCAATTGTGTAAGGGTTAAATTCCTCGTAGTTCCAGGGCACTAGGGTTATTAGACTCTCCAAGTAGAGGTCGGCCCTAGTAGGGATTTAGTCATGTTGGTATTAGTATAAAAAGAGAGCCGGGGTCTCTATTTAGCACACATCACTCACACACTCAAGTGTAGCGCATAGTTGAGGAAGGAGAAGACACTGGGGCCAGACAAGAAGAAGATTACTGCTGTCGGGAGTGCATCTTACTGTTTTGGGGTTTTACATCTTGTGCTGATTCTATCTCTCAGGAAGTTGCGGGGTTTTCTCCATTTATGGTTTCCCCAATCAAAAACACCGTGTTCATTGTCTCTTGTGTTTGATTGCTGTACTTGTTATTCTCTCAGTAAAGATCCTAACATAATGCTAGCTTAATGTTGAAAAACTAACACAGGGCAGTTGGGAGATAGCGATTGTTTGTCTACGTTTGGAGAAACGTGGTGGAATATCACTAAAGGATCACTGGTAATAGAAAAAGGAGATAGGGTAGGTACATTATATTTATGTCCTCATAATATTGATTATTCTATCTTTGTAGCTTCCATAGAAATGGGTGCGACACTGTGGCATCATAGGCTTGGCCACATGAGTGAGAAGGGGATGCAGATTCTCCACTCAATGAAACTGCTTCCAAATATGAAGCAGGTAAGTTTGGAATTCTGTGAGAAATGTGTTTATGGAAAATAGAAGAGAGTTAGATTTCTCAGTGTTGGGAAACAAAAGAAGAGTGAAAAGTTAGAGCTTGTCCATACAGATGTATGGGGACCAGCTTAGGTACAATCTCTTGGTGGCTCTCATTACTATGTTACTTTTATTGATGATGCAACTAGAAAAACTTGGGTTTATTGCATTAGACAAAAATAGGATGTGTTTGATACTTTGAAGAAGTGGAAAGATTTGGATGGGAATGAGACAGAAAAAAGGTTGAAATGTCTCAGATCTAATAATGAAGGCGAGTACTGTAGTAAGGAGTTTGACTGTTGGGAAATAGGTCAGACCCGGGTTTTATACCATTCACTTCGCACCAACAAAAGACCCATAGTGTTGGCCCTTTCGGCAACAACCTGCGAACATGTTGCAGTCTCACCCGAAACAGCTATGGGATGCCGCACAACCAGGTTTCTGCAAGCAGAAGAGGGATATTACTGTACCTTTAGCTTTTAACAACTTATAACCATATAACACAGAGCTACGACATTCACATATATAACTTCGCAGATAGATGGAACAACAGTGACTTGCTTAACCCTTTACTGGGAATTCACAGCGAAGTTAGTGTTTAGCAGCGATCTTACTTATCAGATATATATTTATCAATGCATAACAGAACATAACAAAACACAACACAAAAGAACCACAACACCAGATATAACGTGGTTCACCCCCAGTGTAGGGGTTACATCCACAAAACTATGTTTTATTCAACTCTTTACAAAAACCACAGTTTTGATCTACGCACTTAGCTACAGATCCCTTCAAGTCCTCAAATCTATGCACACAGCAGTAGGCCTCTGCGCACACAGCTGTAGATCTTCTTAAACACCTAAAACCCTCTGCGCACATAGCTGTAGAGGTCATCCACGCACATAGCTGGGACTTAACCTTTCTTACAAAATAGCCTTAGCTTCACATCAATTCCTTTTACACAGAAAGCCTAACCTTACTTCTTTACACAAGTTCCTATTTATACAGTGCACTATTACAAAACCATGGGCTCAAACCATGGGCACCCCAAACCCTAAACCTTGGACTTAAACCATGGGTTTATTACAATGAGAAGGCTTTTACTTAACCCCGACACCCCTAAGACTATTTTGGGTTGTAACTCCGCTTACAAACTCTCATAAACCCGCGGAGTTACCCACCTTAAGGACCGTTGGGGTGCGCGCCCCAACAAGCCCCTAAGACTCACCAATGTCCCGTCCCGGGGCACTCATCTACTTTTCTGATAGTAGAATATTGTTGGTGAAAACATAGTGCACTGCTTGCTGAAGCAATGCCTGCTGTTGTTGGCAGTTTGCTCCTTTCCTTCAGACTATTTATGCTGGTTAAGGCCTTCAGAATCTATCAGGGACCCCCTCCTTCGACCTGCTTTCCGAACACTTGACCATCCCTGGTTCTGCTACACTAGGGGGATATTCCTTGGGATGTTTTCGAGCGTTCCCGTGAGGAGTGGTGATTTTCTTTGTGCGACATAGAGTGCACTTCTGGCTTTCTTCCATCCTCTTAGAGCGAACTTCTGCCTTTCTCTGTGCCTTGGTCGACCATGGCTGCACAGGTGGATTGCTCAGAAGGTTCTGCAGACTTCTCTCCCTGAACTCTCGTAGTAACTCCTGGAATTCACAATCATTCGACATGGTTCTGACTGAAGAAATTCAAAGAAATTCCCAATGCAGGAATCACAGGCTGGTGTGGCTTCTTATAGAAGCCCGCAACAGAATTTGTCATCATGGTTTGCCTGTCCTTTGACAGATGTCGCAGTTGTGGCAATAGTCTCTTGCATCCTTGTGAATTGTGGGCCACCACAACCCGGCTGTCAAAATCTTCTGTGCTGTAGCTTTTCCTACATAATGACCTCCTGCCGCTTCGGAGTGTGCCTCAGCCAGAATCAGTGGTTTTTCATGATCCAAGACACATCTGCACTGTATTTCATCTGGTCCCATTTTATACAGCTGTCCTGCTATTAGGGTAAAGTCGGCTGCTCGAACCACCAACTGCTTCTTCTGCTGTTTTGTCATCTCAGCGGGTGGAAAACCTGTAGACAAATACTGAACAATATCTTGGAAGTATTCATCAACCATCTAGATAGCAAACAACTGGGCAGCAGGAAGACCTTCATCCAAACTGGTAGGTTCTTCTCCTGATTCAAGCCTCGACAAGTGGTCAGGTCCTAGGTTAAGTCTTCCAGGCTTAACTATGATCTCAAAGTCATATTCCTGAAACAGAATCAACCATCTGCATATCCGTCCACCTAGCACAGGCTTGTTAACCAAATACTTCAAAGCAGAATGGTCAGTGAACATCTTAAAATGAGATCCTAACAAATAATGTCGAAACTTCTGTAGTGCATACACCACAGCAAGACCTTCTCGTTCTGTTGTAGTATATTTTTTCTCTGCAGTGGACAATTTCCGACTTGCGAAAGAAATAGTATGATCGATATGTCCTGCACCTGACTGGGCTAATACTATACCGAGAGCAATGGAGGATGCATCGACATGCACATGAAACTCCTTATTCTAGTCAGGGAATACTAAGATGGGGGCAGTGACCATCTTTTCCTTTAAAATATCCAAGCTTGCTTGGCACTCAGGGGTCCATTCGAACTTAATATCTTTCTTCAACTGCTTTTCCATCGGGGCTGTAATATGAGCATATCCTTTGATGAATTTCCTGTAATATCCAGTGTGACCAAGCATCATGCGGAGTTGTTTGATGGACTTTGGAGGCGGCAGGTTCACAATGATAGCTATATTCGTAGGATCCATCATCAATCCTTGCTTACAGACAATATGACCCAGCAAAATTCCAAAAGGTGCACAAAAGATACATTTTTTTAAATTCAAGGAAATCTGATCCTGTCTACACTTGTCCAGGATAAGTCTCAAACTAGCTATATGGTATTTTAGTAGCCCAAAGATAGTCCAATCATCAAAATAAACTTCTAAGAATTTATCTATAAATTCCTTAAACGCAGAGATGACTACTCTAGAAAATATAGCAGGTGCATTTTTCAACCCAAAGGGCATAATTGTATACTGGAAGGAGCCCATTTCTGTAGCAAATATTGTCTTATGTCGATCCTCTGGAGCAATTCTGATCTGATGGTAACCTGAAAATCCATCAGTAAAAGAGTATACTTTTTGACCGCCAACATTATCTAACACTTCATCTGTAAAGGGTGTGGGAAGGGATCATGTAGACAAGCATCATTCAGCTTCCTTAGGTCAACACAGATTCAGATTTCACCCTTAGTCTTCTTCTCTTGCACCACCATAGGACTGACCCATTTGGATTCCTCTACAGGCTCAATGATTCCGGCAGCAAGAATCTTATCCAGCTCCATCCTAACTTTTTCCTCATACTTCGGGTTCAACCTATACGGGCGCTGTTTCACAGGCTTCACATCAGGTTTCAAAGGGATCTTCATCACGCCGATATCGCCAAGGATACCTTTCATCTCTGAGAACTTCATCGAAAATAGGTCCTGATATTCATGGAGAAGTTGGGTCACCTTGCTTACCATCTCATCATCCCAATAATCTCCAATGGTAGCATACTTAGGCTGTTCTTCTGATCCAATGTTGACTGTCCGCGTCTTCAGGGGTTGAGTCACTTCAGGGGCTTCGACTACTGGTCCGTGTATGTCACAGTGTCATTCTAACTCAGGAATATCAATATTGTGCAGATTAGCATCCTCTTCAATTGTGAGGTTATAACATTCTACTGCATAAGCTTCTTGTGTTTTCCAATCAGGGCGGTATTCTACTACTTCTTGATCATCAAATACGTTAGTATGGATCACCCTAATAGCTGCATCTAAAGATGGACAAACTTCATTAGTAGAAAAGGTAAGCACAAAGCTATCAACAAGACAATCCCAATTTACAGTATCTCGGCGGAGCTCAGCCTCCACGTACCAATTCCTTGCTATCGAGTCCATAGTATGCACAAACCGATGTACCCATTCTTCCTGAGGTATATGCTTCCAGGCTTCGTAACACTGCGCCAAATGTTCCTGAGGGCTCATCGTTCCATCAAATCTACGTCGCACCCCCTGGGGCTGATCCAAAAATCACAGGCGAAGGGACTTCTCACAAGCCTCCCAACTAGGAATGGAATTCTTATGGCTATGCCACCATCTGGCTGCCGTGGCTTGGAATGCTGAATCCAAAGTCTCCATTTTCTGTGAATCTGGTATCTATTCTGAAAAGTGTACAATAAACTTTTGTGGGTCTGACAAGCCATCAAACAGAGGTAGGCCTCTTACCTGCATACCAAGCCATCTAAGAGATTTGGTAATTCTGGCACATCTATGTCCATGGAGTTCGTAAAGTCTATTCTGCCAGTTCTCTAGACCGTCATCTGAATGTGTCATGTAAGAGCTGTCACACTGCCAATCTATGATAGCTTTAGCAGTAGGATCAACATAATCTTCTTCCTTAGCTGTGATATTGTAGATGTGATCCAGGTCATTCTGATCTTCGTCTCTGAGTGGTTTTGTGTACCTTTCTCCTTGTGAGGGGTCCAGTGGTACGATGACTCTCAACTCTTTCCCTTCGAAAGTCATCTGTCTCTTTTTGAGGTTAATGACTGCATCATTTTCCATTTCCCACTCAATACCTATCAAAGCTGGATAAGGGTTGATGTCGTCAATGATCTCAATAACTTCAAAGTCTGCTGCAGTACAGACTCCATCAATATTGACTGGGACACTAGGGAACCGCCCTGGAGGCACAATCTTCTGCTGATTGGCTAATCTCAACTGTATAGGGGACCAATCAAGGGTAGGTTTTCCCATTTGTTCCCAAGTTTGCTTGGTAAGGACATTTACTTCTGAACCTAAGTCCAAGATCACATCAGTCATCTCATACTCTCCTATCTGAGCATGCAACCTCATTTCCCTACCAGTTCTTCTGACTCTATTAACAAGTTTTTCATGACCAGAACTTTGTTGAGGTTCGCAGGAAGCAATAACTTTCTGCAACTCACTTAAAGCACTCTGATTTCTTAAGAGCTTTAGGCAACTCTGTAAAAAGGAGGACAATGTACTTACGTTATCCACTGAAGCTTCTTGCGGCTGCAACTGCTGCTGATATGGTTGCGCAGGTACTTCGGATGTGCGAGGGTCAACAAAATCCTTCTTGGCTTCCATGAATGTCTCTTTTTCTTTGTCGATATCAAATGTGGGGACTTTTTTGGGGACCTTACGAACCCAAGTATCATTAGTCTGTTTCTCCTGGGTCTGTATGTGCATCGTAGCTCCACTCTGGGTAACAACATTGATGGCTGGGGTAGGTCTCTGCTCGATGGAAATCATCTGAATGTTCTGAGTAGGGGCACTGTTTCTGTCCTGAATCTTAGCTATCAACTGCGGGCACTGCTCAATCACATGGTCTACTGCTCGGCAATACCGACATGTCGTAGTTGGGTTCTGACAGTCGCGAGCCAGATGTCTGGCCTGGTTATAGTTATAACACACCACCTGAATGCGTCCTCTGCCAGCCATACCACCATGACTATGACCTCCAAAAGCACCTCTACCTGATGCACCACCGTGGTAACCATAACCCTCATTGCTCGGTCCCTCATTTTGTACCCGGTAGGTGTCGTAGGTGCAACGCTCATCTGCATTATGTCCTACAGACTTACAGAATTGGCAGTACAGGTTCTTAGGTACTTTCCCATACCTCTGTAGCAGATAGCAGTCTTCCGGTCGATGCTGACCTGTCGTTCGACAGAGCTCACAATATAGAACTTGCGGGGTAAACGGGTTTGGCGCACCAGTATTTAGGTAATTTCTTACCACAGGACACTGTTCCTTGGCATGACCTTCTGCCTGACATTGTGTACACCAGACCTCTTCGCGACCGGTTTTTCCTTTCTTCATATCGCGCATCTCTAAAGCCATCGCTGCCAACTGTGCTTGGATTTGAGCGATACCAGAATTATCTTCGATAGGAGCATTTTCAAGCTTCATCGCGATTTCCAGAGCCTCTTGTTGGTCAGCAACCTTCTGTTGCATGAGTGGAGTTTTGATATGTGGTAGCAGCGCTGCAATGAACCATTCCTTGTGCTACGCAGGTCCAATGGTGAAACTGACTTAGTCGAGCAGAACTTTGAACCTCTGGTCAAAGTCCCACACTGATTCTCCTTGCCTCTGCTGAATCTCTTTCAATTCAGTGATACACTACGACTCGGATTTGGGCTTCTTAAATTCTTTGCTTATTGCTGCTTTAATATCATCTAAGGTATGGTTTTGATTACTGGAGAATTTCATGAACCAGGTCAAAGCTTGATCTCTGAATGAAGTAACAAGCTATGCCTTTCTTACATCTGGATTCGTAATGGTCTTAGCATTCCATACTGATTCACACAAAAACCAGAACTGTTCTGGATCCTCTGATCCAGTTCCTTTGAAAACAAGGAGCTTAATATCATCATGCATGTGGGCCATAGTGGATTTGGGGGGGTTGGAGGTGGAATGGGAATAGGTGGGGGGGGGTACTTACTGGGGTAGACTGTCCTGCGACAGGAGTACTCGGGCTAGGGTGACTTTTGGACTGCAATGGGTTCTCAGGGATAACAGAAGGGGTTTCTTCGGGTTATGAATCTGTGGGATTTTCAGGGGAAGACTCAGTATGCTGACCTAGGGAATAGGATCCAAAATCTCTCTTGTACCTTTTGCCACTTCCCAGCAAACCACTTTGCTCGTCGAAGGTATTTTCACTTGCAAACATAGGTTAGTAATACCAAATCTAACAGTCTGATTCAATGAGCAATATACCTTTTTCAGCTAATAGCATTTTAATTCTCAAACCAAATGAATTCAAAAACTTACCCCTTGGTCCTTTGAAAAATTGCTGCTCGACTTCACTAAAGGAAGTAATTGTGTCAATGGCGAACTCCGTCACAAATGCTTCAAGGGTTCGCGTTGTCCAGAAATCAACAGCGCAAGATATCTCGTTGTTTACCCTTTTCAATATATTAATTCTTGCGGGGGTCCAAGTAGGAAACAGACCGTCTTGGAAGTTCTTCCTACTCTCTGTCAATCTAGACAACCACTGGTGCAACTCTATGTGGATACTACCAAAGAAAATTTCATAAACAACACAAAAACATACCTTTGTAAAAAGTTGTCTGCACTACGACGCGGATCTTTGTTCTCTTGCTCAGCGAATTTCAGATAAGTCTCATCAAGCCAATCACCGATTTCCTTCACAGAGGGCCTCCAGAACATAGCCCTCGAGGTACGACGTAAACCCCTCTTGAGAAGATACTGAGTTCAACCGGCAACGGAACCAATTTGTTGGGCAATAGGGCAGACCCGGGTTTTATACCATTCACTTCGCACCAACAAAATACCCACAGTGTTGGCCCTTTCGGAAACAACCTACGAACAGGTTGCAGTCTCACCCGAAACAACTATGGGATGCTGCAGAACCAGGTTTCTGCAAGCAGAAGAGGGATATTACTGTACCTTTAGATTTTAACAACTTATAATAATATAACACAGAGCTACGACATTCACATATATAACTTCACAGATAGATGGAACAACACTGACTTGCTTAACCCTTTACTGGGAATTCACAGCGAAGTTAGTGTTTAGCAACGATCTTACTTATCAGATATATATTTATCAATGCATAAAAAAACATAACAAAACACAACACAAAAGAACCACAACACCAGCTATAACGTGGTTCACCCCCAGTGTAGGGGTTACGTCCACAGAACTGTGTTTTATTCAACTCTTTACAAAAACCACAGTTCTGATCTGCGCACTTAGCTGCAGATCCCTTCAAGTCCTCAAAGCTGCGCACACAGTAGTAGGCCTCTGCACACACAGCTGCAGATGTTCTTAACCACCTAAAACCCTCTGTGCACACAGCTACAGAGGTCGTCCACGCACACAACTGGGACTTAACCTTTCTTACAAAATATCCTTAGCTTCACATCAATTCCTTTTACACAAAAAGCCTAACCTTACTTCTTTACACAAGTGCCTATTTATACAGTGCACTATTACAAAACCATGGGCACCCCAAACCCTAAACCCTGGACTTAAACCATGGGTTTATTACAATGAGAAGGATTTTACTTAACCCTGACACCCCTAAGACTATTTTGAGTTGTAACTTTGCTTACAAACTCTCATAAACCCGCGGAGTTACCCACCTTAAGGACCGTTGGGGTGCGCGCCCCAACATTGACAGTTACTATTCACACAATGGGATTCGCAGAGAGAAGATAGTCCCTGGAACACCACAAGAAAATGGTGTGTCAGAAAGGATGAACAGAATGATCATGGAGCATGCAAGGTGTATGAGATTGCATGCAAGGTTTCCCTTACAATTTTGGGCTGATGTTGTAAACACTGCTATTTCTTTAATAAACAGAGGGCCTTCAAGCGCTTTGGATGGTGGCATTCAAGAGGAGGCATGAATAGGTAAATAGGTAAAATACTCATTTTTGAGAACTTTTGGTTGTGAAGCATTTGTCCATAATGATAAAGATGATATAACAAAGCTTGAGGCTAAATCCAAGAAATGTACCTTTATTGGATACGGGATTGATGATTTTGGTTATCACTTATGGGATCTTAAAAATTGCAAAATCATTAGGATTAGAGATGTAGTATTCAATGAAAAGGTCATGTACAAATATCAGTTGCAATGAAATAAATACAGCAGGAGGAGAACCATAGGGTATGTGTTTACTATGGGTGGAACAACAGTAAGTTGGATTTCAAAACTGCAACAAGTTATTGCACTTTCAACAACGAAATCAGAGTATGTTGCTGCTACAAAGGCTAGTAAGGAGATGATTTGGTTATAGAGGTTCATGGAAGAATTGGGTAAGAAGCATGAGAATAGTATGCTGTACAATGACAGCTAGAGTGCCATTCATCTTGCAAAGAACTCAGCCTTTCATTCGAGGACTCAAGTACCACTTCATAAGATCTATTCTAGATGAAGAACTGTTAAAACTAGAAAAGATACACACTAGCCAGAATCCGGCTAACATGTTGACAAAGGGAGTAACCAGAGAGAAACTGAGTTCCTACTTGTTTTTTGTTGGCCTTCAAGCATGAAGGTGAAAATAATAATTTTTCCAAGTCTAAGGTCTAGAGCATAGTCCAACAAGTGCAATAGCGGTGGAGTTGCTGTGATCAGTATCCAAGTGGGAGATTGTTGGTTGTGGAGCCTAATATTCTAGATCTATATATATTATTCAGTCATGGTTGTAACCCAGTTGTAATGTACACTCATTCCCCCTGCCTTGGGGTTTTGGGGCAGATCCCTCGAGAATTTTTTTTGGGTTGTGTGTTGGTCAACAGTTTTGCGGACCCATGGTATTGGGTTAACCATAGTATTTTCTCATGACATTTCCCCTATAAAATAAAGCATTGTAAATCGACCGCATATGGTATTTTATTGTATTGGAAGAGAGACTGTGAGGGGGTGAAGAGGAAGTGCAACAGTTTTGCGGCAAGTTGTATCCCTTCACCTTTTTGGATTGTAATAAAAGGACTGGCAATTTCTTTGTGGATGTAACCCATTGTTTGGGTGAACCACATTATATATGTGTCTCTCTACAATGTTTTAATGTGTTTTGCATCTTTTTAATGATTTAACTGTATATCTGTTATTGCTTTGCGGTCCTATTTTCTAACAGTGCCCCCTGTGATCTATAGAACCTATTCATTTGCAATCAGTGGGATGTAATATGATGTACTTTTTTCCTTTTATCTTATACAATATTCTAAAATTCCTCTCTTTCTCTCAATCACTCGTATTCTTCTTCTTCTTCTTCAATGTTACAAATTCTAGTGAATGTTGGACACATTGCAATTTTTTCATAATTTGATAATTGAACGCACCACTAAAAGTATGATTGAGGCATGATTTTGTTAAACATCATCTATGTGGTATAATCTATAAAGTTTATTGTAGAATTTGTGACCCTTGAATTCAATTTGAATTTTATTTTTTTCACTACTAGCACTAATGTTGAGAATATTGACAATCTTTTAGTTTTGACGAGTTTGATTGTTAAAGGTGATTCTAAGAATTGATATCAAGTTCCTTGTAGCTAAATATGAAGTTATTAATCCCATCCCAATTCATGGAATATAATTTATGGAGACTTTAGTACCATTGAGAACTGTTTAGAATATCCTCCTTCCTTAGTCCAAGTTTCAATCTTGCACCTAGTCACCAATTTCATTGTCAATTATTTGTTTCTCAAGTCAAGTAAAGTTTATAGAATGTTGGGGGAATTTAATCTCGTATTCTAGTGGTCCATTAGTTTCCAATGGTGCACCAGAAGAAGAATATTCCCACATAATTCTTGGGGAAATTGTCTCCGGTCATTTGGTAATTTACCCAAATGGTCTTCCCAAGTGTGATGAAATCTAGAATGTTCCTGCTGTCGAAACTAATCCATTAGTTTTTTGTGTCCATCTTGTCCTATATGTGTTTAAGTTACCATTCTTGATTTAGTGTGCCTAGACTTGGGTTTGGGTACATTACATTGTCATAATGGAGTTGAAATTCAACATGGTATCGACAACAACAGGTGTTGTGAATTGTGGTTGGCCTAATATACCATGGTCTTATATTTTCAAACATATTGATTGATATCTTGAAAATGGGATTGGCCTCTTGAAATTACTCATAAAATGCAACTCATGTCATCTACATAACATGATTATAATGCTCAACATAAATCCTTCTAGATAAACATTTTTGTAGGACATGCTTTTGACATGGTATAGAACACGAATGGTTGTCCCAAAACTCTACCACTTTCTCTCTAATGTATCCAAAAAGTTTTCAGAATATGGTTTATTGCAAATAAAAACCCAACAACTAGATTCATTGTTTTCATCTATCCAGACCTTGAATTTAGTATATTTTGTGCAATGTTTTTCTTAAAACATGGAGTAATTTTGAATTCCCTGTGAGTAACTCGGATATTCGGTTTTCTTCATTTTTTGAATGAAGATAAAGATTTTATGGCATTTTCTGCCAAGGTTTCATGTGCCATTTTACCTTTAGCATATTTAAAACCCAATAGGTTTGTGGAATCTTTTATTCTTTAATGTTTTACCAATCCATGTAGGATTTGAGCTTGTGTGAAAACCGAGTGTTGTTCAAAAAGAAACTTGATTTTGTTTATAACATACTCTCTAATTGTTTAAAGAAGACTTGGTTTCCTGAACTCTTTTCCTAAGGAAACATCCATAATGTCTTCTAAACATTCTCCATGTCTTACAAACCCACTGCATCTCCCTATTACTCTTGAATCCATGTGAGAGGGAATCGGGTCTTGTGATAGTTGATCAAGATCTATCCCTGCATATAGTCCAATTAGATTTTTCAAAGTTCAAATGTAACAAAATAAGATATTTTTGTTCGAATTAATAAAACAAATAGAATCGAAGTAAGAAGCATTCAAAGACTATGGTCTCATCCATGACTAGATTTCAAATGTATTCAAATATCACAAGTAAATTTAATTTTTGAAAGTTCAACTCTAACCAAATAAGGGATTCTTGTTTAAATTAAGAAGAAAAAAATTGAGGTATGAAACATTCAATGACTATGGTCTCACCCATGTCTATCTCAAATGCATTCAAACATCACAAGCAAATGCATGGAAATTTCTAAGGGTATTTAAATATTTAAACTTTTTATCATATAATGTATCCACAAAATAAAATGTAAATAGGTCCCTATGACCTAGCTTCCTTCCACTCAAATTGTAACTGGGCCTTCCAAAGGTTCTCGTGTTGATGGTTGTGAACCCATTAGAGATGTTGTCACATGAAGTCAACAAATGATCGGTTATAATGATGAGAACTTGGAGCAGTACCAATAACCAATAAACTCTAATATAGGTATTATTAGCATTCCATGACAATAACCTATATGGTAGATGTCCTATGTTTTTTCCACTAAGAACCTTCTTCAAGTGGGGGAAAAGGAGGTATCCCTCGAACGATATCATGTTACCTCTTTTAAACAAGTGGTGGTTAGCTCCCCTAAGAGAATAGAAATGCGTTACCTCAGGTTTTACCTCCTTTGGAATGTAACTTTTTCCCCAAGAATTATTTTCCACTTGATGATGAAGGGTTTTCAAATATTCTTTATAGATAATAAATATGTTTCATATGAGAAATGATTGATGGGCATTATTTGGATGCCTAACCCAACAATACTACATTACACTAACAAATTATTGTGTGCCCTCTTGTGGAGAAATTATGTTGGTTGGATTAAGTTGTTGTGGTTGATTTGTTAACAACTACATTAGCTTAGTGCCCAGTGAGAATGAACTTGATCATTACTAAAAAATAATTCATCCAATTTAAATTATATATATTATTTGCATGTACATGTTAAATAAAAAGTAAATGTGGTACAAACTTTTTTAAAACAAATTTCAAAAGAGTGACTAAGCATATTCATTTAATACATGCATACTTTCAATTTAATATTGTGAGATAATATTTAAAGAGACTTTTAATCTAATAATTTATATGAACATATATGACAATATAAATTCATGCTTTCTAAAATATAAAATAATAAAATTTAGTAATCTACATTAAGTGAATTTTTATCTAAATTCTAACATCCATCCCAAGGAAGTAATTTACAATAGATGTCTCATAAGCTATCATTTTATGCACGAAATTGCAAGCACAATTATATCTCTAGTTTAAGGATAAATCATATACATAAAAAAACATGATACATATACATAAATAAACATTACCTATACTTTAAGGATTTGTTTGTTTCACATGTATGTACATATTTGAATTTAAGTTGTTCTAGAGAATTTATTGCTATGAATAAATATATCAATTCCACTACATGATATTTGAAAATTCCTATCAAAAGTAACATTGAGGAATAAAATTTAACAGTACAAGGGAAATTTTGAGAGTTCACACAATTTTTTTATATCTCTATTCATAAGTTGGTTGTACACTATCATGCAATAATATTATCTAATAAAACTCAATGCATTTACTTGAACATTTCACTACATTATTTAGTATATAAAAATTAATTGTTACCAGTAAAAATCGAATAATATCTGAAAAATTCAATGACTACGAATCAATCAACATTATAATTTTGTAACTAATTTCGACATGATAATTACGTAACTAACTTTTAAACATGATAATATAAAAAATGAGGTAAGAAGTAAGAATTAAGAAACATGTTTGAAATAATTATCATTGGAATAATGAAATAAGGAAAGTACCAATACCATCCTCAATTGGAGTTGGATCCATGAAAGGTTGATATTCATCTTCTTATTTTTTCTCTCAGTGTGTCATGTCATTGCATCATCATTTATTTGGTCTTTTTTTGTACTTATTCTTCATTAATTTGATCACGATCATGTTCCCTACATCGTCGTTTCTTGTTTCCCATGTTAATTGGTGAATAAGAAATTAAAATGTCCAATTTCCTTTGAAATCATTAGAAAAAGAAACACTTTGAGAGACTCAAGGGTGAATCCATGAAGATGGGTGTCTATTTTGGGGGGTCTTCTGATAAAATAAATTTGATTTTTTCATGTTTTTCAATTTTGGGTGAACGAAAGTGATATTTTCGTTTAGAATTTTACTTCCAAGTAAAAACAAAATTTTTAGAGAATTATGTTAGCTTTCTATTCATAATTGTTTCAATTTTTTTTATTGAGATTTGATATGTCGTTTCAAAAAATGTTTAATAGTGTGTCCTTATAAATTGAAAGGACTAAAAAATAGACATGTTTGGTTGCGCCCCTAAAATCATTGTTAAACTTGTGTTTTGCAAAAACAAAATATGTTACGACAATCTACACACAATACACTATTGCGATGACTATAAGTTTGTAACCAACGGATCTATATACTAATTATAATATTTTTTTGAATTCGATCAATGGGGAAACCTTGTCGATTTTCAACATGTGTTTGGTTGCACTACTTTTCTCTCAATTAACTATAAAATTTAAAAATCTACGAATACCCTTTTGAAGTAGACACTCCAATTAATCACACCATAATTGTTTCAATTTTTTAGGTGGTGTATTTTTAAAGTTATATGTTTTTCATTTCACCGCATGTTGAAAGAGATGAAATGAAACTCGACACATGTTAAGAAAAAAAATATCGGATCTCACCTATACACAACAAAATCTATACCTACGAAAAGTAGATTCAATGACGAAACTAATGGTATCAAGTCCGACAGTCAATTTGTAGTGGAAGGCATCCATTTTACCTTCCAAAAATGGAGAAACCTGAAAATTGTGCAGGTTTTAGGTCTCAAAGGTTATTCGGCCGAATAATTATTTGGCCGAACAATTATTCGATCGAACAATTATTCAGCCGAATAATGTTTTCCGTTACGGAACTGTTATTTATAATGCAAATGCAAACAAAATTTTGTTGGCCGATTTTTTTTTTAGCTCACGTTCTTCTAGTTATCTATTCATCAACTATAAGTTATCCATGCATCGCTACGGGCTATTTTTTATATTCTTTCATTTTTTTATAATAGATTATTTCAAATTTTGAATGATTTCCATAGAATGAATCTTGATAGTAAACAATAATAATACATTACAATTTATCATATTACTAGCACACCCACAAACAAAACAGGTGCTCTTCAAGGAGATACACTAGGCTGAATATATCCTTTGTCTAGTAACTCCTGTGATTGCATTCTTCATTTCGTTAATTCTGGGATACTCATATGATATGGAGCTCGTGATACTAGTGTTGAAAACAACATTAGATCTATGGTAAAATCTAAATATTTTTTAGGTGGTAATACTGATATCTTATCACAAAATACAACTTCAAATTCCTTTATAATAGGAAATTGTTCCAATTCCATTTTTTATTTTTCGGGCTCAAATTCTTTCATTTTTATGCGATAAAGTTGACACCCTTTCCTAATACACTTTTTACGTTGTAGTGATGAAATTTTTCATGTAGATAAAGGTCTATAAATTTTCTTCATTGTATGATACTTATCCTCCTCATCCACACTACTAAAATTTTTATGCAAATAGTTGATAACAAATTTATAAGATTCTAGCTAATCCACACCTATCAAAATGTCATAGGCTCCTTGGGGAAGTATATTTAAATTAACTGAGGTATCCAAGTCATTAAAACCTAATAACAAATATTTAACTATCTCCATAACTTTCCTTTTTACCTTTGTTTCCAGCTATGCCAAGCATGCATTTTTTTGGTTTTCCTTACTAAGTTTACACTTTTCAACTAATTTTGGTGCAATGTAACTTAAACTAGATCCTGAATTGATAAGTATGGAAACATGTATGTTCAAAACTTTACCTTCTACTTCCAACATGGTGGATTGATGGTCTGCCTGCCGATATTCCAAAGAAACATTAACTATAGGGATATTCCTAGCTATGTCATTCATAGTAGAAGCTTTTGGCAACATGCTTATGAGTTACTATTCCATCCTCCACTGGAAGTTTCGATACTGTTTATCCCATTGCTATTGGTTGAACCTCGCCTGTTGTAATTTTTGTTAGTATGACCTCTTGTTCCTTTTCCAAAAGGTGAGGTTTTAAATCCTTTCCTACGTTGATCGATCTTTTCAATTTTTATTTTTATTTTTCCAACTTCTACTCAATTTGGATCTTTGTTTAAACAAATGGTAGCACAACTAGGCGTTTCTAATTGCTTCATCCATTGTTTAGGAATTTCAAACACAATCTTTTCCTTATACAATGGGGGTAAACAACTAATAAAACTGTACACCTTATCTTTTTCAACTCTTAGGTATGGTGCATAGCATTGTAAATTTACAAAATCGGTTACAAATTCTTCCATGGTTACCAATCCTAGTCTCAAATCATTGAATTATTGGGCTTTCTCATCATAATATTGTTCTGACATACATATTTTTTCAATAGTTTAAAAAAAAAATTCCAGCTCAACACTTTACTACATATGTTACTGACACTTTTAGCCTCCTTCCACCACAGAGTAGATTTGACAACCAAGATTCTATTGCTTCCTCAAATTATCCATCAAACATGGGGGACCTTAACTTTTTGAATTCTTCTTGTAACTCTAAAAGTATTTCTTTTTGCTTTTCTGTATTCATTTAATCACGTTCCTTTAAATCCTGGGGGGATACAGGAATGATATTTGTAGTTTCCTCACTACTGCAACTTTGTAGTGCTCCTTTTATTTTCTTGTAACAAATATAAAGTAAATATAATAATTAAATTGGTAATGTCACCTTAGTAATAAAAAATATTAAAATTCAGAATCAAATTGCTAATTTTACCTTAGTAATAAAATATATTTCTATCAAAACTTTCTAACATTCCTAACATTCTCAACTTCTCAACACTGAAAATATTTTACATCTACAATCATACATAAAATTAATAATACATACTTTCATATATTTTGAACCTATAAAAACTTCCTAACATTCCTAACCTTCCCTAACATCCATATATTTACACCTATCAAAACTTCCTAACATTACGAACATTTCCTAACATTCAATCATATATTTGCACCTATTAAAACTTCCTAACATTCATTCATATATTTGTATCTATGAAACATTCACTCCTAATGATTCCCCCATTCCCACATTCACTCCTAATTACATTAAAATTCTCCATATATTCATTCTTACATTCATTCATACATTCATATATTTGCACCTATCAAAACTTCCTAACATTCCTAACCTTTCTTAACATTCATTCATATATTTACACCTAACATTTCCTAACATTCGTTCCAAACATTCATATATTTTCACCTATAAAAACTTCCTAACATTCTTAACATTAACATTTCCATATTCATTCCCCATATATTCATTATTAACATTTTATTGCACCTATCAAAGCATTCATTCCTAACATTCTCCTATTTCCACATTCACTCCTAACATTCACTCCTAACATTGCACTTATCAAAACCTTCACTCCTAATATTGCACCTATCAAAACATTCACTCCTAACATTCCCCCATTCCCACATTTACTCCTAACATTCACTCCTAACATTTCCCCATTCCCACATTCACTCCTAACATTTCCCCATTCCCACATTCACTCCTAACATTAACATTCCCCATATATTCATTCTTACATTCACATATATTCATTCTTAACATTAGATTGCACCTATCAAAACATTCACTCCTAACATTCCTCATATTCCCACATCCACTCCTAACATTCCCCCATTCCCACATTCACTCATAACATTAACATTCCCCATATATTCATTCTTAACATTAGATTGCACCTATCAAAACTTCATAACATTTCTATCACTCTCAACTTCTCAACAACAAAAATACATAAATTTAATAATTTACATATATTCATATATTTGCACATATCAAAACTTCCTAACATTCCTAACCTTTAAATATACATGTATATAATCCAAAAAACAATATCTAAGGTCAATGCACATTTATATAATCCAAAAAAACAATCATGAACATGCAGGTTCAATGTACATGTATATAATCCAAAAATTAAGCTCCTCGATGTCCAAATCAACTGCAATATATATATCTACATAAAAAGAACAATATAAATAATTCTCTAAATGGAAGTCCACCACTATCCTCAACTAGGGTCTTCCCTTGGACTCGTGACAATCTGCAACATGTATAAAAATAGATTATGAATATCATAAATTATTTAAAGAACTTTAAACCAAAATCGAAACATTGAAACATTAAACTAATATATTGAAGAACAATTCAATTATTAACAAAATTACCTCCAATTCTCTATCATCCAACAGAGTCTTCTCTTTGCCTCTAAAAGGTGGAGTAGACCCAAGCTAGAACATATATAAAAACAATTTATAAATCTTACAAATTATTTAGACTCTTTTAAACTAAATTAAAAAAAATAAAATATTAAACTTACAATTCCAACACTATCATCCAATGGAGTCTTTCCTTTTCCTCGAAAAGATCGAAGAGACCCAAGCTTCAACATATATAGAAGCAATTTACAAATTTCAAACATTATTTAAACTATTTAAATATATATATCAGAGAACAATTCAATTATGAACAAAATTACCTCGGTGCCAATATCCACATCCATCAAAGAACCTATATCTTCACCTCCAATTTCAATATGTTCTCTTCCCTTAAAATTTAAATTTTGTTAATAAATAAATCGTAGTAAAAGCAAAAAATATTAAGCTTAGCAATTAACTTAAAACCAAAAAAAAAAAAAAACATTAGCTCACAATAGATGGAAAATCATCTAAAAAGTTTGAATGTAGTGAAACCTGCATAGATAAGTCAAATTAACAATAAGATACATAGTTAAATTTAAAAACAAAAACAAAATATATTTCAAACATAAATATAAATGTGTAAATTTTAAATATACCTCTCCAAAATGCTCTTCTACATTTCCAGCATTTTGACTAGTGGAGATGCTAAAATTATGTTCATTTAACAACCAAGAAAACTGAAAACAATAAACATTTACATAAGGTATTTATTATTATACATCAAAAAATAATTTATCATACATAGATATAATGTAACAAAAATTTTAATTCAAAATAAATAAAACAAATTAATAGATTGAAAGTACACAAACCTCTCTTATACTTGACGTGTCATTAGATATTCTATCTGACATTAGAGAGAATTTGAGGTCAAAAAAGGGCCTCCTAAGAGATGTACTACAAAAATATAAGATATATTAAAATATTATGAGTTAGGGGTTTTATGGGGTAGGTATATATGACAACTCACCTCTTACACTACTTTTTATGCACAATATAAATAACCATGGTTGAGTTACTTTTCTAAATTGACTATAAATAAAATTAATAAAATAACTCTACAATGATGTGACTAAGATTTATTGTAAATTTCTAAAAAAATTATTGTCCTTTAGCATTTATTTGTCTTGAACTTGTAAATAAAATTAAACAAAAATGAATTTAATTTATATGCATAACTAACATATTTTTTTC
>LPNX010988319.1:8157-74880 GCA_001517045.1 Pseudotsuga menziesii
GGACACCGTAGGTCAAGAAACAAAATTAAAGGGTTTACCGGTTGCGGCCCGGTCCACCGAGTTTTTGTATTTTGACTTAAAGAAATGATATGCAAGTGCCTAACTAAATGCAGGGTGGTCAAAATGCAGGGAGTGCTCACAAAGTGATGCGCAGGTTCTTACCTCTCGTCTTACTCACAAGCATTCAACAGGATACAACAGAAATAAGCTAACTATCTACACTATCCCTAGGGAGCATGGTTGTCATTTTGGCTGAGCAATACATTATCACACACAGTAAGAAAAATCACAAATATCTGATACTTCTCCTAAAGCACATGAATGATTACAAATATTCAAATAACCAGATAGCCGATCATTCTATAACAACATTTATTGCTCTTAGTGAAAATATATCCCAGAAAGACTACTGAAAAACATTTAACGAGAAGGTAGGTTCAAAACATCAAATATTCTTACAGCAAATGAAATACAGCTGAAAACGAAATAGTTCCTCTTCAACCTTATTCATCGAATTGCATTGGTACATTTCACTTCTTTACTCTTTCCAGCAGACAAAATTGTAGTTCACTTAGTAAAACGAAGTAGTTCCTCTTACAAGCCAACAATTACAAAATTTTCTAAGGGAAAAAAGCCCTTTTCCCAGTCCTACTTCTCTCTATTTAAACTAGAACTGCTGCCCCTCGAGCTGCCTTCCAGCGTGTGGCTTTTCAGCATCCTTGACGATTCATCTTCTTCCCTCACTGTTGCATTTTCCCAATCATTTCATAGGCGTTTATCTTCTGAACAGTAACTGATGGATCTGCCTCGTCGGTGGCTCTGTCGTTTGTTTGTTTTGTCCTTTTCCTCGCTCCCGATTGCTTCAGCGATCTACGGGGTTCTTCCTGCAGACAAATTTGGTGCATTACCCACTAAACTGATACATTAAGCATTAAAACTTCAAATTATAATGATAAATCTACAAGGAGCTAGCCTGGTTGGGGCGAGAATTCGCGGCACAATAAATCGGCGGTCGGGCGATACTTGGATCGCACGGGAAAGACTTCTGCTATGGATGGGACAAGGATTTAGGAGCCACCACGGTGGATGGGCACAAGAACCAGGTAAGTGACAACATGGGCGACACAAGCAATCAGACGGCGGAGAAGAGTGGATCGGAGGCTAGAATGCTCTGCCACCCGCAACAGCGGACGGAACGCAGGTCGGAGACAGGCGACGAGGTAGAAGAATTAGTTCGGGTGGGGGACGACGGGTCGGAAGGCGGCTGATATTTGAATAGGAGGCCAACTCCTTTCTTCCAGCCGCAACGGCGGGCGAGCCGAACTCTAGAGCAAGCGATTTGCAACCACGAACCGGGCATCGGATGAAACTTCAATCGGGCGGAAAGTTTGGTCTAGGAGCCGCAACGGCGGGTGAGATGGGGCTCAGCATCTTCCAAAAGAGGCCCGATCCAAAGAGGAAAACAACGGCGTGAAGGGTCAATTTGCAGCCAAAAATCAATTTTTTCACGTTAAGGCAAAATTTAAATGTTCTATGGGGAGTAAAACAACCAAACACGACTCAAACTAAACTGTACACGGCAAACAAAATAGCAGGCATTCAAACTTCAAGATAACGCGAACAGATAAGCTTCGAGGGTGCCAATCCTTTGACAATCAATCCAAGCAAACAATGATGAGGAGGGGTCCTAGAGTTTAAGTGAAGTAAAATCGAGGAGAACCGTTGCGGTAGCAACACAACCTTTGAAATATTCTCTTTGATCGAAATATTTCTTCATGTCTTCCTTGACCGTGGTTATTTTTAGCTCAGGCTATCATGCTCCCTCTGTGAACTTTGCCATTGTCTCATCTTCCAGGAGTAGTTCCCAAGTTATTGAAACTTCTTCTATCCCTTATGTACATAATTTTTCTCCTTCTTTGATCCTGTCAACAACCTCAGATGCTATTTTTCTGTTCTCTTCAATCACCTTAGGAGGTGTTCTCAATTGTTGCTGTGCTTTGAATTCCTCGACTCCTTTCCTTAGGTCTACCACAATTTTTGATAGCCAACCGAATTTTGCAGTTGCATATTCATCTTCCTGGACTTCTTCCATGGGAAACTCTATGATCGTGCTTTTATGGCTTTAGCTAGTTCAAGCCTACTTTTTTCCCTCACCTCAATCTCTTTATCCTTTTTCCTTAGAAGGACATTGCACTCTTTCACCTTCCTTCTATTCTTTGTGTCCTAGTAAGCAAGAGAATTTTCTCTGATGTAGATTTATGTCACGACCGCATATTGAACAACATATACTTCGGCCAATGCTAGCTTCGAAAAATCTAGTGACAATGTCCCTGTCACCTAGATAACATCATCATATTCTTCTATACCTAATTCCAGTGCTTTCACTTTTAATTTGATCTTGAGGGGTGACAATAGCAGTGGCGCGACTGATGTATCACCAGGATCAATGTCATATGTCTATGATTCGACTGTGTTCTTTAATTCATTGATAGCCTTAGTGATATTATTAACATGCTCGGTGAGATTTTTGGCCACTTGCATCTGCTGTGTACTTAGACCCTCAAGGATGGTGTTTTCTACTTCTACGACATCATCTGCAAGTAATCCAATTTCCTCCTCATCTAAGTTGACTGTATTAGTCATTTATCAGCTTTTTGTTTCTTGCACGTGTGCATACACTCCTGTTCATGTGATCTCCGTTGGTTTCACACATCCTCATTAGTAGGTGTGTCTTCGGTATCATCTTGATCAAATCCACCATCATTGATGTTGTTTTCTTCATCTTCATCTATGTTCAGTGGCTGGTTATCTTACGCCTCACCCCCATCATTGCTTGTGTCATCATCTTGGTCGTTTCCTTGGTATTTTCCCTGGTTATTTCCCTTGTTCATTTCCACATCGACTGGGACACACCATTCCTTAGGCCGGTCCTTGATGACTACTTCCACATCTGAGTCAGCAATCATAAAAGGTGCCAGGTACACTTTCTTTGTGGGATCCCACTGCGACTCGAAGATAACATTGTGGACACCAGCCTAGAAATTTATGAAGGATGCATACTTCTCAACAGTCGCAGTGCACAGTCTATGCTAGTGTTTGATTACATCTCTGAGTGCTTCCATGTTAAAAAATAAATCTATGTTATTGTCCTTTTTTTGGATCCTGTCTTCCTTGTCCTCCCAGAGGTTCTAGTACTTGGTTCCATGGAAAAGTACTAGGACATACTTCCGCTGGTAATCCGGTGGGTCTGACCAAAACACAAAAGAAATTAAAATCAGGAGCCAGGAGTAGTGGAATTTTGTCTTAGGTTCCTCCTATTCTTAGTCAACATCCTCGAACAACTCATTCAACAAGTTTTGTGACCAAATGAAAATCATTCCTTCTGCACACCTATCTACCAGCTCCACCATCTCAGTGGTGCACTCAGTAGACCGCATCTTGTGCAACAGCTTCCAAGATAAAATATTTGCGGTGAACCTCACCATGCTGACAATAATAGAGGAAATGATGAATCCTCTATTTGTGCGCTGGAGGTCATATTTTTGCTTCATCTTCATCATATCTCTGTTTGCACACTAATATGGTGCAAGGTCATGTCCATGGAATGGGAGACCCATTATTGTCAAAATAATCTCGACATTGACAGGATAGGGTTGGTCGAGCCATAAATGTCCTCCATGGAAACAAACCAGGAGATGTTTCACATACATGCTTACCTGCATACTCCGACCAAAATGTGGCATTATCGGCAAGTTTAGCAAGCCTGCGCTTTCTATACTACAATCCCATTGCATTGGAACTACCAACTGCGGCTCCGGCGGCACGACTGGAAGCATGACCATGTAGTTCTTTCTTTCCAGGTCCTCCTACTTCTGGGTATTAGTATCTTCAAATTGTAGTTTGATCAACTTCAGGATTATGTTCATCAATAGAGGCACTCCAGCAGCAATCTAGGGTGCCACCAAGGATGTGAGCACTTTATTTGTAAGCTTTACTTCAGGCGCCTTTGCTCTCCTTAGCCAAAAATATGGAGGTAAAAGGTTCATCTCTTCTATGGTGGCTCTCACGTCTCTATGTGGTAGCGATGCTGGTGCTTCCTCCGTAGGTATGTCCTCAGTGGCCTTACACTTATTTAATAACTTTGGTACCCTAACCTGAGGCGTTGATGACTCTAGGATGTCCCTGTCCGACACAAATGGTCATGGACCTATAACTGGTACATCAATTAATGGATTTTGAACCGGGGTCAACGCAGGGGCTGAACCCGAGGCTGAAGCACCAGCTGAAATTGTTTGTGGATTTACCTACATGATTGTATTTGGTTCTTCCTCTTGCTGCTCTACTTCTGGTGACTTAATTTCCTCCACAATTGAGCAAGGTGAGACAATGGTAATGTCAGAATACTCACTGGTGCTGGAAATAGAAATGACCATTAGATTCGGCTCTCTTGCTCACAAGCTCTGGTTCTCTCTTCTTCTCTTTGTTCACGTAAAAGGATTCTTGTCGATGAAGGATCATATTTATAGGGATATTCTCATCCTACATGTGATCATTTGATGGTAGATCGACATCTTATCGATCACATGGGATTCCCATTCAACGCATTCCCAGATTAATTCACATACTTGAGTTCTGATCTATACCTTTCAGGGAATTTAGGTGAGGATGATGGATCGGACCAAAAATAATGTCGTCATTCTCCTTAGAATCGTCAAATTAATGTCACCTTGCTGTCATAATTGCCTAAATATTTTTGGGTATCTGGGATTTAATGATGACCACCTGTCATTCCCTCTCTTATTGCAATTTTCATGGTCCCGTTGCAGACATGTGACAGAACAATTCCCTTTCTTCTTTTCCCCTTTTTCTCTAATTTTCTTTTTCTTTTTCTTTTTATTTATATTCCTTCCTTACCTAGGCATGTCGCAGCCATCATAGTAAGTTTTTAGGTGACTTCCATTGACCATTCCTGCGACTGGCGTTCCATCTAGCTTATGCAATTTCACTGCACCATTGTCAGTGATATGTGCGATGACATATGGCCCTAGCCAATGCATCCTCAATTTCCCTAGATGCTTCAAAAATTTATTGTCGTACAACAAAACAAGTCCTTCGACTTTGAATTTTTAGTCCTGATATGGCGATCATGCCATTATTTTTTCCTTTGCTTCACTATGTTTTGATGAAATCCTGCAACAAAGCGTTCTTTTTCCATCTAAACAAGCTACAATAACCTTTGCTCGATGGAATTCACATCTTTTATTTCCGTCAATGCAACAATTCTTAATCTCGGCACAATATACTCCATCAGAACAATGACTTCTTTCTCGTACACCAGTCTGAATGGGGTGTTCCCTGTCATTCGCTTGCAAGTAGTGTGATATGCCCATAGCACAGTTGAAAATTTTTGATACCAATCATCTCAGAGCACGTTGCATACTTTGGTTAATGCATTCTCCAGGATCTTATTGAATGCTTCAACCATTCCATTTTCCTGACGATGATAGGGCGTCGTCTTTCTATGTTGAATCTGGAATTCTGTGAGCTCATCAATCATTTTGTTAACAAAGTTTGTACCTTGTTCACTTAGTAGAATTTTCGGGCAGCCAAATATAGTCCCCACATTTTCAAATAAAAACTTCGTCGTAGTCATGGCGGTGCAATATTTTATCGGTGCGGCTTCAGCCCATCTGGTTAAGTAGTTTGTTGATGTGATAATGTAGCATGCGCCAGTCCTTTTTTCTTGGTGGACTAATAGGATGAACAAAATCAACAACACATTTATCAAATGCTTGAAGGGTTATCTGCGTTGCAAGTGGCATCTCGTTGTGGCATGATGGTTTTCTTGTCCTTTAGAAAACATCGCAGCGGCGGCAAAAGCTCTTGCTATCGATATGTATAGTCGACCACCATAATACAACTTGCAATATCTTGTGCACGGTTTCCTTTCCAACGTAGTGTCCTCCTGCAACACCGACATGTGCTTCACTCATTACCCAATGTCATTCATAGTCAAAGACACATCGTCGCAATATTTCATCAGGGCCCATCTTGTATAGGTGTCCCATAATCAATGTATAATCAACGACCTTGACGACTAAATGTTTCTTTTGTACAGTGGTGAACCCTTCAAGTGCATATCCTATGCTCAAGAAGTGGATGACAACATTAAAATCCTTATTCTGATCATCAATCATGGTGACCACAAACAATTGCACGTGTTGAAGGAGCTAGTCAATAAAGCTAACTAGATTAGTTAGCCGACTAATTAGAGATTAGGTCGGCCTCCATATTGTTGGTTGTGGAGCCTGATCTTCCATATCCAGAGATATTATTCAGTCTTGTTTGTACCCCAGGTTTACTATACACTTGTTCCCCTTCTTTGGGGTTTGTCCAACATTTTTGAGGACCCATGGTATTGGGTTAACCGTAGTATTTTCCCATGGTATCTTTCCCCTATAAAAGAAAGCATTGTAACACGGTTGCGTATGGTATTATAGAATTGTAAAAAATATCCGTGTTTGTGTGAGAGAGACTGTGAGAGCATGAAGAGGAAGTGCAGTGATTTTGATGCAGGTTGTATCCCTTCATCTTTCTCAACCGTAATAAAAGGACTGACAATTTCTTTGTGGATGTAGCCCATTTTTTGGGTGAACCACGTTAAATCTATGTCTCTGTGTAATTTGTTTAATGTGTTTTTCATCTTGTTTAATGAATTAACTGTATATTTGTTATTGCTCTGTGGTCCTGTTTTCTAACAATTGGTATCAGATCCAAAAGGGCTATTTGGCTGGTAAACCCATAGGAAAGAAGGGTTCCTGGTTCGAGTGGGAGCAATGGTGGAAGAGGGAAAGTTTAGGGTTGAGAAATTTAACGGCCAAAACTATCTTTTATGGAAGATGCAAATGGAGGACTATCTGTACCAGAAGGATCTATACCTACCATTGGGCGGAAAATCAAAACAACCAATGGCTATGAAGAATGAAGAATGGGAGGTTCTTAATAGAAAGGAACTGGGAACAATACGGCTGTGCCTATATTTTTCAGTGGCTTTTAATATTTCAAAAGAAAAAATAATAGAGGACATGATGAGTGCATTGGGTAAGCTCTACGAAAAACCATCAGCTTCCAACAAGGTATTTTTAATGAAGCATTTATTTAATATGAATATGTCGGAAGGTGGATCTGTTGTCGATCATTTAAATGAGTTTAATACACTTACTAGTCAATTAAGTTCTATAAACGTGAAATTTGATGATGAGGTTAGGGCTCTTCTAATCTTATGCTCATTGCTAGAAAGCTGGAATAGCTTGGTCATGGTTGTAAGTAACTCTGTCCCTAGTTCAAACACTCTTAAATTTGATGATGTTGTTGGTGTTATTCTTAGCGAGGAAATACGAAGAAAATTCACAGGTGATACATCAGGTAATGCGTTGACCATGGAGAGCAGAGGGAGAAAAAATGAGAGAGGAAGGAGCCCAAGAAATTGCGGCAAGTCTAAAAAGGGCAGATCCAAGTCTATATTCAGAAAAATAGAGTGTTGAAACTATGGTAAGAAAGGACACCTGAAGAAAGACTGCAAAGCACCAAAGAAGAAAGGTGAGAGGCAGCAAGAGACTACTCAGGAAGTGAATGTAGCAAGTGATGTGTTACAAGATGCTTTGATTCTTGCATTAGATAATACTAGTGATTACTAGGTAGTAGATTCAAGGGATTCATGTCATGGAACACCCCATAGGAAATTCTTTCATGATTATGTTCAAGGTGATTTTGGACATCTTTTATTGGGGGATGATGAACCATGTAAAATTGTTGGAAAGGGTAAGGTACAGATTAAGTTAAATAATGGAAATGAATGGCTGATAAAAGATGTAAGGCACATTCTTACTATGAAAAGAAATATGATCTCAACAAGACAGTTGGGAGATAGCGGTTGTTTGTCTACGTTTTGAGAAATGTGGTGGACTATCACTAAAGGATCAATGGTAATAGAAAAAGGATATAGGATAGGTATGTTATATTTATGTCCTCATAATACTAATTATTCTATATTTGTAGCTTCCACAGAAACAGGTGTGGCATTGTGGCATCATAAGCTTGGTCACATGACTAAGAATGGGATGCAGATTCTCCACTCAAGGAAACTGCTTCCAGATCTGAAGCAGGTAAGTATGGAATACTGTGAGAACTATGTTTATGGAAAATAGAAGAGAGTTATATTTCTCAGGGTTGGGAAACAAAAGAAGAGTGAAAAGTTAGAGCTTGTCCATACAGATGTATGGGGACTATCTCAGGTACAATATCTTGATGTCTCTTTTTATTATGTTACTTTTATTGATGATGCAACTAGAAAAACTTGGGTTTATTGCATTAGATAGAAATATGAAGTGTTTGATACTTTTAAGAAGTGGAAATATTTGGCTGAGAATGAGATAGGAAAAAGGTTGAAATATCTCATATATGATAATGGAGGTGAATAATGTAGCAAGGGGTTTGACAGTTACTATTCACACAATGGGGTTCGTAGAGAGAAGACAGTCCCTAGAACACCACAAGAAAATGGTGTGTCAGAAAGGATGAACAGAATAATCATGGAGCATGAAAGGTGTATGAGATTGCATGTAGGGTTTCCCTTACGGTTTTTGGCTGATGCTGTAAACAATGTTATTTATTTAATAAACAGAGGGCCTTCAAGCGCTTTGGATGGTGGGATTCCAGAGGAGACATGGACAGGTAAATAGGTAAAATACTCATTTCTGAGAAATTTTGTTTGTGAAGCATTTGTCCATGTTTATAAAGATGATAGAACAAATCTTGAGGATAAATCCAAGAAATGTACCTTTATTGGATACAGGGTTGATGATTTTGGTTATCATTTCTGGGATTATGAAAAATGAAAAATCATTAGGAGTAGAGATGTAGTATTCAATGAAAAGGTCATGTACAAAGATCAGTTGCATTGAAAGAAAGTGGAAAAGGAGAACACAGAGTACACAGTGCTTGATGAAATCAAATAAGATGAAGTTCCAAAGACACAAGAAAATCAAGAACAACAGCAGGTACCTGAAACTCCTGTAACTGTAAGAAAATGTACTAGGTTAAGTAGACCCCATTGAACGATTCTCTCCTTCACTATATTATTTATTGATGACTGATTATGGTGAACCAAAAATGTTATGAAGAAGCAATGAAGGTAGAAACTAGAAAGAAGTGGGAGCAAGGAATGAATGGGGAGATGGACTCTTTGGTAAGAAACTAGGCTTGGGATTTGGTTTAGTTTCCTACAGGAAAAAAGGCATTGCAGAATAAATGGGTTTACAGGATGAAGGAAGAAGAAGGAGGAAAGAAGAGGTACAAGGCTAGACTTGTTGTAAAGGGGTTTGCACAGAAGAAAGGTATAGCTTTTGATGAAATATTTTCTCCTGTTGTTAAAATGACTTCAATTAGAACCATTTTAATCCCAGTGGTGGTGGAAGATTGGCATCTTGAACAATTAGATGTAAAAACAACCTTTCTCCATGGGGATTTGGAGGAAGAGATTTATATGCAGCAGCCACAAGGGTATGAGGTCAAAGGTAAGGAGAATTTGGTTTGCAGGTTGAAGAAGAGCTTGTATGTCCTGAAGCAAGCTCCAAGGCAGTGGTATTTAAAATTTGATAAGTTTATGACAGAACAAGGTTATGATAGATGTCATTATGATCAATGTGTTTATTTCAAGAGGCTAGATAATGGAAGACATATTATCTTGTTATTGTATGTGGATGACATGCTTGTTGTAGGGTCTAACATGTAGGATATAAATGTGCTCAAAAGAAAACTAGATAAATCATTTGTGATGAAGGATTTGGGTGTTGCAAAGCAAATTATTCGTATGAGAATACCAAGAGACAGGAAAGATCACAAATGGACATTGTCTCAAGATGTGTACATAGAAAAGGTGTTGCAGAGGTTTAGAATGCAGAATGCAAACCAGTTAGTACACCTTTAGCCAACCATTTCAAACTAAGTAAGGAGATGTGTCCAGAGACACGGGAAGAGATAGATTACATGTCCAGTATTCCCTATTCATCAATGCTTGGAAGCTTTATGTATGCCATGGTGTGCACAAGACCAGATATTGCACATGCAGTGGGATTTGTGAACAAGTATATGAATAATCTAGGTAAGGAGCATTGGAAAGATGTACAATGGATTCTCAAGTATTTGAGAGGTACCACTTCTCATGCATTATGTTTTGTAGGTTCAAAAACTATCCTACATGGATATGTTGATGCATATTTGGCTGGTGATTGTTCGGGTACACATGGTACTCCCAAAATACCGAACACCTAGAGCTACCACTCACACAAACAAATCACAGATCAACACACCGATGTTTTGACGTGGTTAAAACCATCGAGAGGGAAACAGTCCACTACCCCAACCAAATATCTGCTTGGAGCAATTTATTATGTAAAATAAAGAAAGTTACAAATGAGCTTCTCATAATAGATCAACTAGCCAAGGACCCTCCATACTCTTTAAATAGAGATCATGGACCAATCGGGTGTTAAGCCACAGATCAAGGGTAGGTATGATCTAAGAGAAGTTGAACCGTCGGATCACTTTATGTCTAGAACATATCGTGACCTTTGGATTAGAATATTTACAAATGCATACTAAAGAAACACAATTTACCTAACAGATATATTACACAAGTTGATCTTAACTAACTCCTAAGTGTCTAAATATCCTAACATCCCCCTTGAGAACAAATTGGGATAGGATTGAAGGATTTACAAAGTGACACTATTAGGAGAAGGAAGGAGGCATTAAATCCTATCCCCCCTTAATGACAAGTTCCTAAACTCCTAACATAGATCAAAGTTTAGAAAACATAATTTTAGTAAGAGACTTGGTGAAGATGTCTGCAACTTGATCATCTGTAGGGAAAAAGAGCACTTCAATAATGTGATCATGAACAAGACTTTTGATGAAGTGCATATGTAGCTCAATGTGTTTGTTACATTGATGTAGAATTGGATCTTTAGCAAGCTTGATGGCACTTTTATTTTCATACCAAAGTGGAGTAGGTTGTTGCTGCTTGAATCCAAAATTTGATAGGATCTGTCGAAGCCATAAAGCTTCCTGATTAGCATTAACTGCAACTCGATATTCTGCTTCTGCTGAAGAAAGAAAAAGATCTTGTTGTTTCTTACAGTCCCAAGTGACAGGTCTAAATCCAAAATTGAAAACATAACCTACAATAGACTTTCGATCATTAGTATCACCGGCCTAATCTGAAATAGTGAAACCAACCAACAAAGGTGTCCCCCCTGTACTCTAATGAATCCCAAACTAAATTGTACCTAGAATATATCGAAGTATTATTTTTGCTGATTTCGAGTGACTTTCATGAGGTGTTTGCATATAATGTGAAACACGACCAACGAAAAAGGAAAATTCAAAATGGGAATGATTCAAGTATAAGAGACTACCAATAAGCTGATGATCCAAGGTGGCATCTACTTCAGGGGAAGCACAAGTGGAAAAAACTTTGACTCCAGAATGGAAGGGAGAAGGGGCTAGTTTACAATCTTCCATGTGAAAGCAACGAAGAAGGTCACAAGCATACTTAGACTAGGAAAGAAATATTCCTTCTTTGGTTTTCAAGACTTGGAGACCAAGAAAATAATGCAAATGTCCTAAGTCTGACAATTCAAAAATTTGCTTAAGGCTGGATTTCACATGGGTTAAAATATTAGGGTCACTACCAGTAAGGATAAGATCATCGACATAAAGAAAAAGTATGATTAGATGGATTCCTACTTTATTGTTATAGACATTGGAGTCAGAATGGCATCTAGAAAAACCAGTGTCAATTAGAAAGCTATCAATTTTGGTATACCAAGCTCTAGGAGCTTGCTTAAGGCCATATAAGGATTTCTTAAGGCAACAAACAAGGATAGAGTTATTATGAACATATCCAGGAGGTTGTTCCATGTAAATTTCCTCCTGTAAATCACCATGTAAGAATCAAGACTTGACATCCATTTGATGGACTTCCCAGTTATGTAAGGATGCAAGGTAAAGAACAAAGCGGATGGAGTTCATTTTTGCGACAGGGGAAAAGGTTTAATTGTATTCAATCTCTTCAACTTGGGAAAAACTGTTGGCCACTTTTCCCCACCTACACAACCCAAGTTCTATGCAGCCCTCCGATCCAACAACTACCTGCAAAGCAGGCGCAGTCTTACCCAAGATATCTCATAGATGGGTAATCACCAGAACCATGTTTCTGTGATTGTCGGGGGGGTATAGTACCTTGGTTCATAGACAAGGAGATCAACGAAGGTAGTAGGGTGGCTGGATAGAGGAGTTAGTTCTGCGTGACCGAGCACAACCATATGTCATTACGCATGACTTGACCTTCCGTTCCACCTCGCAGCTGGTACAACGCATGTGATGCAGCTGATTCACATCAATCGTCTCTACAACTTAATTCGGGAATCATAACATGAATCATATAAAATGATATATATATATATATATATATATATATATATATATATATAGAGAGAGAGAGAGAGAGAGAGAGAGAGATTCAACAATTCCTTCCATTCATTCATCTACCAATTGCAAGAAACTAACAGAGACTCAAGCAACATTCAACATTATACGAAAAGAAAATAGTAATTAATCACATAGACATTCACCATATTAACCATTCATCCAAACACAAGAGATAATGTGGAAAACCATCTAGGAAAAACCACCAAGGTGCTCTTCATCTGGCATGAGAAAGAATATAGCACCTTGTAGTTTTTGGGATGCAGACTGATCTTGAGATTTGTCTTTAAGTTCGGACTTATGGTTCTCATGCTCTTTGTCTTATTTCTCCTAATCTACTGCTACTACCTACAAATATGCACACAGCCTGGATCGACTTCCATAGAATCTGCAGCTCTCTAGCAGAGCTCTCCCATTGCACTAACTCCGATTGCCTCCTGTAGATTCCTGATTACCCTCCTCTTAGATATGTTCTCTGCAACTCTATACAAATATTGTCTATCAAACCTATTCCGTAATTACGGCTAACAAAAAGCAACCCTCTAACTATTAAATCGGTCCTATTTATATTATTTTACATGACCGCACCAGGTCGACTGCTTATAGGAATTCTATTAACTGTCACCATCAGCCACCCCCTAGGCTATAGTTGTGGTGATAATGAGTTGACATGAGTCACCAACGACCTTACTTATAGCGTGCTTCCACTCATGTACATCCTGTTGAGGCCTAGAAATTCGCAGGCGACAACAGAAAGGGATTCTCCCCAGTCAACGTTCCCAACTAGCCCGTGATTGTTTGGTATGGGGAATTCGTCCGGTTTGCGGTCCGACTACCGTAGGTCAAAGTAACAAAAAACAAGGGTTTTACCAGTTGCATCCCAGTCCACCGTGTATATTTTTGTATTTTTTGACTTAAGTATGAGATGCATATGCCTACTTAACCATGTAGGGTGATAAGGATGCAAGGAGCATTCACAATGTGATGCGCAGGTTCTTACCTCTCGTCTTAGGCTCACAAGAATCTAAATCACATGTGCAGAACTAAAACTAACTATCTATTTATCTATCTATCCCCAGGGAGCAGACTTTAACTTATTTGTGAGTAATGTGAATTGTGCATGTATCATAAAGAGAAATTATAGATAGCTGATATTCCTTCCTACAACACATGAATGATAAAAGATATTTAAACAATCAGTTAGCTAATTGTTTTATGAACTACATACATTACTCATGGTGGTAATTCCACAAAATAAACCAGAAATCATTTAAACAAGAACATAGGTTCTGAGAGTTAGAACGATCTCACGGTTAATGGACAAAAAGCTGGAAAAACAAAATAGTTCATCTTTCAGCCATCCACAGCATAACATTTGAAAGTGCCACCAATCTTCCTCCAACAGGCAAACAATACTTCTTTATTGCAAAGAGAAATAGTTCTTCTTACAATATAGCTTTTCATGTCCAACTGGGAAAAAGCCCCTTTTCCCTCTAAGTCTATTACATTTATACAAAAAGGTGAGACAGTTGGGCTGCCCAAAGTAACCTTTGGGCTTCCCAACTCTTCGTTTCCCAACGCTTGACTTTTCTCAAATGTTACATATTACAAAAAATGACCAATACATTATGAGGAGGGTCTCGCCTGGGAATCTAGAAATTTCTTCCAAGCCGAAGCTTCAGAGGCGATGCCCTCAAATGCGCAGGGTTCCAAAAACTTAATGTTGATCTCAAAATTTTCAGCCTGGTTCTTTATAGCCTCCACTCTGGCTGCGCTCAACCGAAGCTGGTCTTCCAAAAGCTGCACACTAACTGCTGAATGGCCTACTTCGCTTCTCAGAATCTGGTCATCAATGGCCTCAATGCGTTGCATTCTTGCTTCTTCATCCTCATGTCTCTTCTGCAACATTTCCACAAATGAATTGTGATCTGGGAAATCATCCAGCCTCTGCTCAGCCTCTATCTAGAACCAGTTGTATGTAATAAGGATTCTTCTAAAAAATTCCGTGCAATCTCCCTTCGTCTTCTTGACTGCTTTCTTGAAATCCTCTGCGGTGCTAATAGCAAATTCTATTAAGTCATAATCCCGCTTGATGGCTTGTTTATCTTTTGATGGAAGCTCTACTGGAATTTCTTCATTATTCTCCAGCCTCGCCATTCTTGCAGTCAAGACTTCAAGGACGTCCTGAGATCTGTCCACAAAGTAAGAGGAGGTTTCCAGGATTTCCTCCAATTGGCCATCTATTTGTAGTACTTTACATATCTCCTCTTCTACAGCAGTCTGTAGCTATAGCATCTTAGCCTTCTGGGCCAAGACATGCTCTTTAAACGACTGGAGGTTGACCCACTGCTTCCTTGCTTCCTCCAGAGCAGCTGTCAGAGAAGAGATCTGCTCTTGATGTTTCTCTTTCTGCTCTTGGGAGTGCGTTTCACTGGCCTATAAGATAATCTTTTGCTACTCTTCTAGCTCTTCTACTTTTCCCAGCAGCTCTTCCTTTTCACTCCCTAGTTCTTGACATTCTTTCTACACTTTCTCCAGAGCCTCCTGTGTAGTTTCCATAGCCTGTCTTTCTACTTGGAGGGCCTGCAATTCAGCCTTAGAAGCCTTTATCTCCCTCTGCATGTCTTCATACTTCCGCTTCAGCCTATTGCCTTCCTCTCTTTCTCGTCTCAATGTATCTTTCAACTGGGCAGTGGACTTCTTGGACTGCTCCAAGTCAGTTATTACCTTGTCCATGTTATCTTCTGAGGCGTGGATTAGTACAGTCCCGACTCTCAGGGTGAATCTTGGATATTGGTCTGTTCCCAACATAATAGATGTATCAGTTATCATTTTACCAGGCATATCTCCTGTTTCAACCCTCTTTTCTGTTCTCTTTACTATCCTCTTTGTAGCCCTGTCATAAAACACAGTGTTAAAATCAGGGATTTCTTCTCCCTTTTTCTGCACAAAGGGGACCAGCTTCAGTGTGGGGACCACGGGTGTGCTGGAAACAGGTACTTGTGGGTCCTGAACCTCGGGGTTCTCTATGTCTTGGGTCTGCCCTGCAGTTGTTTCAAAAGTTGACTGCTCTGTCTGTGTCAACTTTAGCCTTTCAGCTTCTTGTTTTTGAAGCTCTTCATCTGGCTTCATTTTCTTTTCTTCTTCTTCTTTCTTAGCTGCTTCTTCTGCTTTCTCAGCTGCTTCCTGAGCAGCTTTTCTTTTCTCTTCTTCTTCTGTGTGCAGCCACCCTGCAGCTTCTTGTGCCAACCTCTGGGATTCCTCATTTCTCTTTCTGGCCTCTTCATCAGCCTTGGCTTGTTCATCTCCCTTCCCACCTTCTGTGGTAATATTCTTCTTAAACCTTCTTCGCAAGGCTGTCATGTTTACTGGATTTCAAAAGATGGACTCCTCTCGATCCCAATGGTGGGCATACTCAAAATGCACGTTGTGCTCTTTACAGTGTTCAGCCACTTTTCCTTGAGTATCATTTCTACGCAAGGGCATTTCACCAAAATGAAATCTTTCCAGTTCTTCTACAAATTCATTGGCTTTCTTCACTTTGGTGAACTTGTAGCTTCCTAACTTGAAGGGAAAAGGGGGATAGGTGGTCTTCTTGTGCTCAAACAAAAACCTGCCTATCCCATCCAGGAACACTTGTCTGACTGCCTCCTTGTGAATAATGTAATCAGTGAATAATGTAATCAGTTGCGTATTTGGGCAGCAGGGAAGGTGCTCTCGAACCTCCAAACATCCTGAAGTAGAGGCCATTTTCATTCAAATAGTAGTCTGCATACTCCGCTATTACTTGCAGTGCCTCTTCTGACATACGATCACACTCCTTTAGGAAAATGAGTGTGTCTAAGGGAATGATAAAGTGTTCACATACTTCTCGATAATGGCTGTGATATTTGTGTGCCCACAGTAGTTTATAGGTAGCATAGACAGACATTCTTTCCCTATCCCAGATGCACCTGAGTTCGAGGAAAGGATGATTACACAATATGCAATCGATGAGTATGGAACTCATATAGAATTCAGACCTCTTTTGGGCCACTCCTCCCAAAGCTGAGGCCAAGCAAGCTGAAAGACTATTTGATACAAGGTTAGCCCGGTTGAAAATTGTCCCCTGGGTTGCAACATGAAAAATGATGGGTATCCACTCCAACTTGAAGAACCTGCCATGTGCTCTTCCAAAAATTAAGTTCAACATTAAAGCTATGAACCTATAGGGGGCTCTTAAGCTTGCTGTATCGTAATCACCTGTCGGTCTGTATCTGTAATGCTTTCCCTGCAACAACATCTTTTTAAGAGTCTCTACCAGGTCCATCCTAATTTTGTTTAGCCAGTCATCAGATAAAAATACTTGGGCTTCTAGCAGGTGGTAAGCCAACGCTACATATCCAGGGCTATATGCAGCATAGCCCTATCTTTCAACATTTTCCAGAATCATTGTTGTGACATCTGCCTGGGGAAGAATCCATCTGATTACTTTAGAGCACGGGAACAACTCTGGTCTGGTGGTGATCTTCATCAGTGAAGATCTTTATATGTTGGCATATATGGACTCTTCTTCTAAGCCCATGTCAGGAACCTCCCTGCGGGTGATCAATCTATATACTTCCCCCCACTGGTATTCAGGTTCGATACCAGAAATGCACTTAGTGTCTTCGTAAATGTATTCAGTTTTAGTGACAACTTCTACTTCTGGATCTTCTTCGACCACAGGGGCCTTCTTCTTTTGTCTCTTTGACATTGTGAGCTCTTCCTGCCATAAAACTGTAACATTAAGCCCTTTTGGCTGAGTGATAAACTGGTATACATTAATGTGCAGTGTGCCATTTCTTCCATGATTAACATGATAGCAATCAGTCAATGAAGCAAATATATGCATGTATAGACTGAAATGGCCTAACTAACAGAACTATTAAACCCAATGTGCAGCGTTCAGTGACTTAGTTTATGTCTAGCATGATGAAACATAGTTATATACAGTAAAATGTGCAATCTACCACTGCTGTAGGATATTAAACAATTCTATCAACCATATTCAAAATGGCAATAGATCTACATTAATATGCAACAAATCTCAGCTCTCTGCGCACGCCATGGTTGTTTCACTGCGCGGGAAAGACGATGGTAGCTACGCGTTTTTCTTCAACGACGCCATGCTCACCCACTAAGAGTAATGACATATCCCTTTCAGCAGGCTAGGGGTTCGACACTAAGCTCGAATGAGGTCGCGCAGAACCGCGTGATGAAAACGATTGGGGTTCAAACAACACGAAAGTCCAAAAACGACACAAATAGTCACAAACCCCTAAGGAAATCCATGGAAAACCTATCTCCTACCCACCATCATTACGCAGGGCGGTTTGGCGCAGACAGCGTAACGGCCGTCTATGCCAAACCCCCTCACTCTCTATGCGTAGGGTTGCAAAATAAACGGTGGTGAGGGGAACACTACTCCACATGTCAAACCGCCCTCCCATGGTCTACTATGATACGAAATCCTCCAAATATATATGCAATTACGGGGTCGAGTAAACGGTCGGGAAAACAAACCACTGTAGCAAGCATAACCACTAAACGTTCAACGGAAAGGGAAAGGAAAACGAAGCCTACCTGGCACTGATGTGTAACCGACATGTATGGCAGGACGAAGATAGTCGAGCTTCCACAGTTGCCACCTGGACGCAGGTACCAGCACTAGGGTCCAAACAAGCTCAAGCACTCGACAGCATGATAGTGACAGAGCACGACAGTTAAAAATAACAATAGAATAATAAACCCGTCGACCCCGCATAAATAGTCAACCATAACGGGCGAGCAAAGATCGGATGGCGGAGAGCTTTTGAATCGGAAGATGAAAGCAAACGCCCTTCCGCACCGGCGGATGATCGAAGCACCAAGCCATCCGCAATGAGTAAAGTTAAGTCTAAAGAAACACGCATACACATTGGAAGGGCTAGCATTTCTTTCATCTGCAACGGTGGAACCGTAAAGTGCACCATCGTCCGCAACATAAGGACTTAAGTTGGAAGCAGAACTTCTAAGAGATCGGCAAGGAAAAGCGTTCGGCAGCCGCAACGACGGAGCTAACAAAAGGTCCAACCTTTCGCAACGGCAGGCTTAAAATGACTCAAATGGTCAGAAGGAGAAAATTTCTAACAGCTGCAATGGCGGCAGCCAAAGACTTACGGGTTCGATGTAAACAATCAAAGCAGGAGAAAAAATTCAAGCCATAATCGGGAGAGATTGCGATTTTTCGTCCGCAACGTAGGAAGGAGAAGGCTCCCTGCAGCCGCAAGGGCGGAAGCCCGCGACTTATGGAATCGATGGAAATGACAAACAGACCTGAAACGTCAAAGCACTGATCGGAAGAGGAAGCAGTTTTCCTTCTGCAACGGTGGAGAAAGAAAAGATAAAAGTTCCGATGCCAAAACACAAAAGCAACCGATAAAAATCAATCGAAACGGGAGAAATGTCGAAGTTAAAACCGAAAGTCTATCCGCAATGGCGGAGAAAGAAATGATAAGTCCCTCCAATTCAAACATGCTGTAAATCAATTTAACAAGAGCAATGAAGTTTGATCAGACATTGGATCTTTTTAAGCGTTAAAGCAAGTGGTAGATCAATCCAAACATAAGAAAACAAAGAAGAAAATCAACTAATCCAAAGCAAAGGATTGTCCTAAATTTTTTTGGAATTTTGGGAATTTGTTGCAGCTGCAACACATCCACCGACTTAAGCTGACTTCCACACCCACAACTTCCCTGTCACTTTCTAGTTGTTTATCGTTTGTGCGATTTCTGCACTTGCCTTTCCTACGTCGTGCACCTCTCTGATCTTCCTGCGCGGTCCTTTTATGTCCTTTGTGATATTCCTTTTCTTTTTTCATGTGCGTGGCACATTTTTCTTGGTTGCACTTCCTCCTTATGCCCCTTTCCCAGGACAACAGGACCCCAACACTCACCTATGGCTCCTCCCAAGCCACGAAGCAAGGGACATCCAATGGTTTCCACCTACGGTGCATCTTTTCCAAAACTTTCTTCCTATATATATCTTTCCCCCTTTTTTTTTCTTGCACAGTTTCTTATGTTTCCTAGATTGCACATCTTGTTACTTTTTTTTTTTAGACTTGGGCTTATACAAATTCCTCTTGAGCCTGTTATGATAAGTCTATGTCCACAGGTTGGTCCTATGACTATTCCAGGCCTTCTAGATGGCGCTCTGCATGCTCTGCTTCATCTTCATGCGCGCTTTTATTCGCGTTATTCTCTTCTTCTCTTGCTTCTTCTGCGATCACCACTGTGGCTATATCTTTCTACGCAAGTTGTTCTACATTGTCGATGTTTTTCTGGAACTGGACCAGAAGAGAAGTAAGCTATTCTATCTCCTGGAAATCTTCATCTGCCTGCTTCTATAGTTCCTGCACTCTGTTGCTGCTTGGGTGTTCTACTGAGGTACTAGCCAATGCGTGAGTGAACTCATGGATTCCCTGTTGAACCGGCTGAATGAACTTTTTTATCCTTTTGGCTTCGGCCTGTTGCACATGCTTTCCTGGTCACGTAGGTTTCTGGCCTTATCGAGGAGCTCCTTAAGCTCAGTGCGCCTACCGATTTTCTCCTTCATTGGTATCTTCTTAATCTTGGCCTTCAGTGCCAATATTTGTAAGTCTACTTGTCGCGCTTGATCAACAAGTTGTTCTATAGTCTCATCATCGATGAGTTGTTCCCATGTTGCAACAACTACTTCCATTGCTTCGGTACAGATGCTCTCAGCTTTCCTAAGCCAGGAAATAGCTTGAGTTTCCAATTGTTTCCTTTGCTACAACACTTCAGGGGGTGTTCTGGGCTGCAGGTTGGTTTTCATCTCCTGGATTTGCTTCTGGAGGTTTGCGGCTAGTTTGGATAGACGTCTCAATTGATACACCGGTTCGACCTTATTCTATGCCTCCTTGTCTAAGAGCTGCATCATTGCCTCCTTTATTTCCTTTTCCAGTGAAGCTTGCCTCTGTGCTTGGGCTGCCAATTCTGCCTGCTGATGGTTGATAACTTGATTTCGCTCCCTTGATTTCCTGGTTGCCTTAGCTACTTGAGATAAAGCTACATTTCCCCGAATTCTAATTTCTGTGGCAGCAGCCTGTTGAATAGATTATATTTGTGGAAAGGTTAACTTTGAAAAAATCAAAATTAATGTGTCCAAGTTATGGAGACCTTCCTCGCTTTCTTCATATTTTTTAGACAATGCCTCTGCAGCCATCTCTATTGTTAGGGGTGGGAGCATTTTTGGCACCGCTAAGGCATCTGCTTGGATTACACCATAGGTCTCAGCCTGCATGGTGTCTCATACTTAAGTGACAGTCTGTGTGAGTTGGTTAACCTTTGTGGTGATGGATGCTGTCCAATTGGTTTTCTTGGTCACGAGATTTCCCAAAGTTTTCTCAGTTACTTCGGCAATAGCATCACGCAGAAGGGTTAGGTCCTCTTCTTCTATGTCCCTGACATGGGGCCAGTTAACCTTCTGCTTCGTACTATGCGGGAAGCTCAATGTGTCTTCATCTTCCTCTTGCATGGGCTGCTTGCCCCTATTTGTTCTTGCTTGCTCAGCGCTCAAATCCTCATTCGCAACGAGGTAGTCGAGGTCGGTATTGGGTAGGTCTTTCTTGTCTTCCACTTCGTCTTCTTGGGAGCTATCCTGGTGCTCCTGTATACTGGTATTGGTGCCATATTGTTTTGGGTTCTCTTGTGGATTCTCGTGAGGCACTTATTGTCCTGTAGGCACCTCCTCATGATGGATGACCCATTCCTCAAGCTAATCTTTTATTTCTCGGTCGATATCTGCATCCCTAAGGATGAAGAATGTTGGAATCTATTAGAAGGGGTTTTGGTAAGTGATTTGCGCAGCATCGCGGCAGCTGCGCAACCTCACGCAGTACCGTGCAAGGCCAAATTAGTGAGATGGAAGGAAAAATAACCATTTTGAATATTTTATATGTTATTTGACCAAGTTTTGTTGTAATAGGTCATTAGTGGCTATAAGTTAGTTAGAAGTGGACCCTTAATGTAATGGCGCAAACCTATTTATATATCTAGTTTTGCAAGTAGATAGTACCCAAGAAGAATAGGAGAATCGCATCAGAGGATAATTGGAGCATAAGATCTAGTGCGATCTAGTTTTGTGGAGAATTTCCAATGTATCTTTGATTTATCTGGGTTTTTCTGATGTATGCAGTCTCTAATTTTGGAGAAGAATTGTGTAATGTGGGTTCTTTACACAAGGTTAATATAATATGGCTATTGTGGCACAAATATTATCTGTTATCACTATTGTAATCTGATCTATTATGATGTTACAACCTAATATGTTATGATGTGTGACCTATTCTATTGTGATGTTGCGACCTATTTTCTTATGATATTGTTGTGATTTAATCTCTTTCTGTTATATCAATATGATCTGTTTTTCTGCTACTGTCTATTGCACTATGAGTAGATATGTTCGATGGACAATTATGCGGTATTATCAATATTGTGACAATTGTATGATGCTACAATGATTGCATAAGTTCTGAATACACTCTGTAAGTTGATGAAATGGTGTGAAATCGACTGCAAAGCTATGGATCTAGTATTTATGGTGTCCTTTCATTGGATCCCCATATCCTCCATCCCCACTGCCAGAAACTCAGTTCTGACATCTCTCCCTTGAACACCTTGGGTGAGACCTCGTTTTCTCCATAGACATTGCTAGGAAGGGTAAAACCTGTCGAGGTGGGTGCTCAGGGAGATTGCACTAGTTGGGCATAGATAGAGTGGGAACCCCTGTCGAAGAGGCTTTGTTGGTGGGTTTCTCCAACAAATGGTTCCATTGTTGGGACCTGAATTGATACTAAGAGGAGGATATGTTTTGGCATCCGACTCAACCAGAGATCGAAGGGTGGTTTGATCTAAAGTTGCGAGAGTTTGCTGAAGCTAAAAATCAGAATCCGAAGTTGTCGATGGGCCATTGGCTGGACAGGTATATCCATGACTGTCCTCATGAATGGTTCTTTTGTGAATTTCATGTCCTCTTGCAGGAATGGATGGAAAAGTTCACTAAGAAGAAGACAAACTTTCAAGGAGGAGAGCCGACATCCTGGACCCCAGAGTTAATCCAGGAGTTACAAGAAACCAATAATAAGGCATCATGAGTAGTTGAAGCATGGTTGGATAGTATCTTAGAAGGATACATCACCAAGTTTGCAGTCGACACCAATAAGTTCTTTAGTGAAGCAGAAAGAGAGTTCTTCAGTGGACCTCGATGAAGGTTCTTGTTGTCGATGCAGCTGTCCATTAAGCAAGTGGTTTGTGAAAAATGTATTCTCAATATGGACCAAGAGTAGTGGAACTCTAGTGTGTGGAGCATGTAGGCACTACAAAGGAAGGGGGGAGATGCATGAAAAGGTAAAGGGTAGATGGGCCAGAGTTCTAGTGAGAATGTGAAGGTTATCGAGGAAACAAGTGGTTATACGAGGGGAGGAGCAAGGTTTTGAGAGAAGAGGTAGAGGACAGGGGAAGGTCCTGCCGTGATCGAAGTGAAATGTCGTGAATAAAATCCACACAGGACGAAGTGACCTTTTTGTGATGACGAGGATGAACAGGCCAAGGCTATTCCCAAAAGGAAAATAGGATCGAACCCCAGTAGTAACGTGCCCACGCCTCTGTGCATTACTACATCACAAGGAAAAAATACACACTCTGCATCAACTTGCCCGATGTGTCAGCAACATTCTAGTAATAAAGCACCAGTAGGAGGAAGAAGGCCCAGGATGGCGGGCAACGAAATAAAGTTATCAATATTCAATGGGAATGACACCGATGATCCATAGCAGTACTGGTTCTTATGTGAGGTGATCTGGACCGCTCGACAAACTGTCGATGATGATGTTAAGAAAGGTCACCTGGCCACTACTCTTAGGGGCCATGCGCTGGAATGGTTCATGAGGTTCACACGGATCCCTCAGGGAGGTACCGCAAAGACATTGGATGAGATCCAAATAGGGTTATTTGAAGAATTTTAGAAGCCAAAATCTGAGGCTCAGTATATTACTGAATTGAAGGAGATCAAACAGTTCCCCAATGATATGATTTGGGACTTTGATCAGTGGTTTAATACATTGATGGCTCAGGTCAGTTTTCATATGAGCGATTTTCAGCACAAGGAATGATTCTTCACAGTGCTTGTTCAGCATATTAGGCAGTCGCTAATGTAGCAAAAGATTGCGACACATAGTGAGGCTCTAGAGATCGTGATGAAATTGGAGGCATCACCAGTAGGAGAATCTCCGGTCGAAATGAAGGTATGCACCCCAACAACAACAAAAAATGCTGATCTTATGATTTTCTCCAGGAAAGGACGTATGATTCATACTTTTGAAAGGTGAGGACCCCCAGAAAATGAAAGCACAACCACAAGTAGTACAACCAGAAACACAAGTGCTTTATACACCACCACCTCCATTGCAGTTTGTCCCTGTGCAACCACAACAACAGTTTATATCACAGTCATAGTTTGCACCTTTACCGCAAATGGTGGTGCAACCATAGTATAAGCAGGCACCATGACCATAGTATAATCAGCCACAATATTTTCAAGCTACACACTATGTCCAGTGGAAACCAACCCCACCATAGCAAAAGATGGCCCAACCACATTTTTAGTAAGGAGGATTCCAAGGAGGATTCTGTGGGGGGTTCAGAGGTCGAGGAGGAGGATTTGGTCGAGGAGGAGGATGAGGTTGTGAATCAATCCAGTTCTACACCTGTGGGGTATTTGAGAATTATTAGAGGGAATGCCCTCATGCGCAGTGTACATACTGTGCATCCAGTGATCATAATGTTGAAAACTACCCTCAGTCAATCGCAAAATGGTAGGCAGTAAATATTCCTCAGTTACAGAACATGCTGAATCCGAATCAACCTACATTCCAAGTACAAAACCAACTGGTAATGCAGAACCAGGTCCTGCCGTAGACTCAAACTCAGAACCCACATCAGAATCAGAACCAATAAATGAATCAACCATTGAATCAGAACCTGCCATTGAACTTGAATCAAGGACAGTTGCCACTATTCAGGTCGAGCCGTGAATGAAGGATGTCAATGTTGGGAGCGTCACTCGCACTGGTGCGACAACTGGAAATGATGGACCACGACTGCAAGTTTGTCTCACTGGTAAGAAAAAGGTCGCATTTGATATTGCGACATAGAAAGACACCTTCTTTGATGCAAAGAATGCAATCGGGTGAAATCTGGGTAAGTTACCAATTGTTGATATGCCATTTGCTTTTGATCTTTCTGTAGAGGCAAGACCATCGCAGCAGCATGGTACCTTGTGGAAGTTCTTTGAGAGTTTTCTATAGTTGGCATGGGACTCTGACACCTTGTCAATATTGAGACATTATTGCACCACCTAGATAAGACAATGAAGGATTTTGCTTTGAATTCCTTGCAAAAAAGGAAGACAGGCAAGGAGATGAGGATGAATATCTAGATTGGAGATTATGAGGTTGACTCCGTCATTCTGGATCTTGGATTAGATGTAAACATTCTTACCAAGCAAAATTGGAAATTGATGGGAAAGTGAACATTGGGATGGTCATTGGTACAGCTATGACTAGAAAATCAGGAGAAGGTTTAGCCCATTAGTCACGTTTCAAACTTGGTTGTTGACATTGAAGGTATGAAAACACATGCTAAATTTGATGTGATAGAAGTCGTAGAAGATGGTGGTTCCTATCCCGCACTACTATGGATTGGATGGGCTAGTGATAGAATGGAAATTATCAACATCAAAAAATGATTTATGACATTTGAAAACCAAGATGTTAGATTCATTGCTCCTATGGACCCTCAGGAAGGACGGCGATATATTGAACCTATAAAGGATGAAGTCAGGAGAATTTGGGATCATGCTTATAACATCTCTAAAGACCATATCCATCCTACCATCAATGGTGAATTTGGATGGCGCAGCACAAGTTCCACGTCCTCTAACTCTAAAGACACTCTAGAAAATTGGCAGAATCAGTTGGATGAAGTGTCATTCAAGAAATGTAGGTTGATTACACAGTCTCTCTAGCATAACTGAAACTCTCAAGTTTCCCATTTATGAAGGACTTCTGGGACTATCAGAGTTCTTTTAGGAATTTGAAGAGAAATTTTTTGAATCACAAAGGACATTGGCTCTTGATGTAGCACTGAAGGCTACTCCAGCTCGATGGTGGGAGACACACAAACAGATGAACCATGGCTGGGAAAAGTGCCATAGATTGATGATGGTCCACTTTGGAAATTTAGAAGTCTATCATGCTGGGAGATATGACAGACAGAATGATCCCATCGGTCATTTAATTGAGTGTCAAACTTTATGGGTGTCACGACCCAGAGATGAATGGGTCCACGCTTTCGTTCACACTCTAGAAGAAATGACGAGATCCTGGTATGTGGTGGCAAAGTTGCACAGGGCTATCACCACTTGGGAGGATTTTTTTGTTTGTTTTGTGTAGATGTTTAGTTTTCAAGACATCAAACTAGAGGTATGCAATGCTTTACAAATCATCAGCGGTGTCGTACTCAAGGTCACCCCTATCGCCTATCCAACTGATCCACATGTGCATTGTTCAATCCAATACATGATGACCTGCTACAACTTGTCTGGGGAACCTGAAGATGATGATGAGCTACGGAATGTTAATATTCTAGAGTCTAAAGGAAGCCGCGATGTCGCAAGCCCCGACATACCGATGGACTCAATGAGTCATCCGTTGAAGATCTGGAAAGTTAACATTGGGTCAGCAGAGAACCCGAAATTTTCCAATGTCGGAGACTATTGGGACAAGGAGACCATGGCCAAGATCATGAACCTGCTACATGAATTCCAGGACGTCTTTCTGACATGGTTTTTGGAGATGAAGGGAATTTTAGGAGACATGGGGTTGATGAAAATCATGTTGAAACCAGATGCCAAAACGGTACAACAGAGGCCATACCGACTGAAGCCATGATACAAGGACCGTGTGAAAGGCAAGATTGATCGGATGCTTGATGTTGGGATCATCGATCCTGTAGAAGAATCCAAGTGGATAAGTCTGATGGTGGTTCAGGATAAAAAGACAAGAGAAATCCTCATTTACGTTGTTCTAAGGAAGTTGAATGATGCATGTGTACATGATCCATTCCCGACCCCTTTTACAGATGAATTTCTTGAAGGTGTAGGTGGCTAGGAGATGTACTCTTTCATGGATGGCTTCTCGGGATACCACCAGATCCGGATTACGAAGGAGGATTGCTATAAGACTAGGTTTGTCACTGAGTGGGTTTGTTTTCAATATACAATCATGTCATTTGTGCTAAAGAATGCACCAGCTATATTCTCTCGTGTAGTTGTCGCTGTATTTAAATATTTTATTCAAACGTTCCTACAGGTGTATATGGATGGCTAAAATATCTATGGACTAATTAGGGACCATTTGGACAACCTGCGACTAATGCTGGAAAGGTGTCACCAACATCAGATCGACTTAAACTCTAAAAAGTGTATTTTTTTGCACCATTTAGCATGTTACTAGGGCACATATCTGCAAAGAAGGTATGTTGGTCGATCCGGTGAAGATCGTGCTAATCCTTGGTTTACCACCACTGACTATTTTCAAGATGATTCGGCCAACACTAGGGCATACCAGATACTATCGCAAGTTTATCAAAGGATACGCTGTGATTACTGCCCCCATGGAGAAACTAGTAAAGAAGGATGCAGCTTATGAATGGACTCAGGAATGTCAAGGAAGTTTTGATGCTTTGAAATCCAAGATGGCCTCTGCACCCATACTGGTTTTTCCTGATTGGGATAATGATTTCCATGTGCATGTTGACACTTCTTCTATTGAGCTAAAGGGTCATTCTTACGCAACCAGGTGAGGGCGATCTGGATCACCCAATCGTATATGCTAGTAGAAAGTTGTCTTTGGCTAACAAAATTATACAACGATGGAAAGGGAAGGCTTGGTGATGGTTTATGTGCTGCAAAAGTTCCAGCACTACTTGTTGGGTGGACATTTGAAGATGTTCATTTATCATTCTGCTTTGCAATACCTGGTCAATAAGCATGTGTTGATGGGGAAGATATGCCGATGGCTGTTACTCTTCCAGGAGTTTGATTTTGAAATAGTTGTAAGGCTAGGGAAATTGAACACTGGCCCTGATCATCTGTCTCATGTTAAGAATGGTGAAGAACCGACCAATAATGATGATGGATTTCTAGATGTGCAACTGTTCCATGTTGACATCGTAGATGATCACTATGCACCAATTATTCAATTTTTGGTGACAGGTGTCACCCCGAAGGACATGTCGACTAGCCAAAAGAAGCAGCTGGTAGTAAAAGCTTCTAATTTTCAATTAATTGTGGGACAGTTATATAAGCTTGGACTGGATGAAATATTGCGATGGTGTATTTTGTTGCATGAGCAGGGTCCCATTCTCGAAGAAGCACATGCAGGAGTTGCAGGAGGTCACTATGGAGGTCGGGCTACTGCGTGGAAGGTGTTGCGTGCCGGAATATGGTGGACTATGTTGCATAACGATGCCACAAACTATGAAAGGAGTTGCGACGTCTACCAACATGTCGGTAAACCATCGCGGCAGGATGAGATGCCACTGGTAGCACATGTGACTCTGCAACCATTTGATAAATGGGGTGTGGATTTTCTGGGTCCTATTAATCCACCAGGGAAGCGGACTTGTGTGTGATACATCATTACTACAACTAATTATCTTAATAGGTGGGCAGAAGCTACACCAGTTGTGGATTTTACCGCTACAACAAAAGCGAGGTTCATCTTTGAAAACATCATGACATGGTTTGGGTGTCCTAGGATCTTGATGAGTGACTAGGGAAGTCACTTCGTGAACCAGACTGTGAAATATCTAACTGAGGAGTTGCAGGTGCAACATAAGAGGAGTACACCATACCATCCACAAGAGAATGGGACCGTTGAAGCATTCAACAAAATCTTGGAAACAATGCTGACTAAGGTATGTAACGCTAACCGCGATCACTGGGACCTAAAATTTCTAGCGGTGCTATGGGCCTATCGTACTACTTGTAAATGGCTAATCGGTTAGAAACCATTTAAGCTTGTCCATGGGCAAGAGGTAGTCATGCCCATGGAGTTTATTGTTCCCAGTCTACGCATTTCCACAGCGACAAGCATGGATGATGCAGAAAGCATTAAAAGAACGAATTGCATAGTTGACCTAGCTTGAAGAAGACCATTTTATTGTTGGCTTCCACCAACAGGTTGCGAAGGATCGACAAATGGTGTGCCATGATCGCCACATTAAGAAAAAATAGTTTGCAATAAGAGATTTGGTGCTATTATACGACAATAAGCTCATCAAGCATCCAGGTAAGTTACAAATTCACTGGTTAGGTTCCTATCTTATTCATTCCATTACTTATGGCGATGCAGTTCAATTACAGCAATTAGATGGTGCAATCTTACCGATGCTTGTCAATGCGAGTCGATTAAATCCCTATAGGTTGAGGTCGGCGATGTGCACTACTTAAGGCACTAATTTTTTTTTTTTTAAATGAAGATTTTAGTTCAGAACAGCAAGGAGAGCCCCAAGGGAGAGGTTGTGCAAGGTTCAAGTCATTAGCGATGACTGGTCGACCACTTGCGACAGTTGGAGGGTTTTGGGTTGGTCAAATCAAGTAATAAATGAAGGTAGTTAAAACAGTTGGATGGCGGCACTTTTTGAAGTGACCCGCATTAATGAGTGATCTGATCGTTAGAGGAGTAAGATCATTGATGGATTTGGCATCATTAATACCAGATTTAGCAATAATGGTAATGATAGATTTGGCAATGATGAATTTTAGATTGGACGTGGCTATAAAACAACACGCGGGATGCATAAGGATGGCATTGTTCAGTTGAGTGAGCAGAGTGAGAAGTAGAGAAGGGATTTTGTAGTGTGGTGTGAGCTATTGAGTGAGTTGTAGTGTTGCAAGTTCAAGCTGTCGAGTGCATTCTCAGGTTTGAAGGGTGAGGGATATTGAGTGACCTTGACGCCATAGAGATTTCCAGTGAGTACGAATCCCTTATTCGGCCCATGGCTGTTGAAGAAGAAGTTATGAGTATGTCAGTCATTTCATCATCCATTCCCAAGTGAAAGCAGCAGGCTCAGAGGCCTAGTCCCACGCCATCGTAGAAGAGGCAAAATTGCACCTCAACGAGAGTGCAAGGAGAAGGAACTACATAAACCAGGCCATCAAGCTCGAGAGTTGTTGAGTCCATGGCATATTGAGGTGTCTTTGTACATGAAATTTTGGGATATGTCACTCCTACGTGTCTGGGAGCCAAGCTGAGGAAGCCATCAAAGAATAAGAAGTACCCACCAAAATTGCCACCGTTGTTGGAGGGGATGAAGTGCTCGGTCAACATCATCCCTGCGTTAATCAGGTTGAAATTTGAAGACCATGACCTTCTATTTCTCAAATATGTCAAGGATGAGCCCTATGAGTTAATCCCAATGGGGTTTGGGGCTCCAATTCAACGAATTCCTCAACCATGGGTGAGTGGGTTAGATCAATCGAGATTGTTAGGGCTCATCAATATGCCTCATTTTGGGTGATTGAATAAATCCCATGTGTGCGTGAAGAAACTTTTTTCTTGTTTTCATAGAGGGACACTTTGGTTGAATATGTCGATTCCAGTTATAGTAGATTTGATCGCAAGCATCACAGGATTGCTGAAGGCCAAGGAATATTTGGCACGGTATATTTGTGGGAGAGATACTGACAAAAATATTTCCAAGCAGCTACAGGAGAACTTTGGTTTACAGCATGATGGTCATGCTTATCACATTGATAACATTAATTCATAGGTGGTGCACATTGGTGCAAGGATTCTCGCAAGCAAGGTCATTCGGAGAAACCGACTAGTACAATGCAATTTGGGTGTTGTCACCTGCACCCAGAAGTGTGCTGAGGGGGTGCAAATGAATTGGTCTCTGTTTTTCTTGAATCAGTTGCTAGAAGACGCACTTGCATCTCAAGCTAGGCGGTCATTCTCATATAGTTGGTTGTTGATTCTTATTACGTTAGTTTCCTATATGGAACCGGAAGACTATCAACTGATGGTGGTTGATGCGGCAAAGGTGTGCTAAGGTGCAAGGTATCAAAAATTATGGTGGGTTGAAGAACCCAGTAGACAGATGGACTATGCCATTCATGTTTGGTTTTATTGGGAAGCATTGCAAGCCATGGTTGTTGTCGTTCCTCGAGTCTCTCCTTATGCCATGACCAAGTATTAGTGGATCCTTTGGTTTTCCATTGGGCCCCACTCTATCTACATTTAGGCATGGAGGGACCCCGACAAGCAGTGGCAACCTTTGCCATACAAAGTCATGACAGAGGAATTGGATGCCATCGTTAAAGAGTGGTCAACAGAGTGGTGAAATCCATTGATTCAAGAGGAATTTTCTAAAGAGCAGCCACTATATTCCCCAAAAGAACCTTCCCCGAAGGATGAGCACTCATGACTCTGACAATGAGTCGTCAACTGACCCTGAGGATGCAGTGCAGTGCATGTGGGAGGAGACTTGCACCAAATGGCACCAGGAATATGAAGTGGGTAGTGGTACCAAGTCAGGGATGGAGGATCAATTACAATGGCTTATCAAAGTAGTCACTGACTCATCCGCGGATGCAACAAAGGAGATCCGAGAGTCAAACCATGAATAATTTGGTGTGGTAAGAGATCGATTAGATTTAATTTTGGCATTATTTCTAGGTAGACATGTGTGTGACCCATGATGCAAGACATCCCATCGATTAGCATTGAGCCCTGGGCCAAGAACGTGCAAGTTTCTTCGATTGTGATCAATGCGAGAAATGAGGAAGTTCAGCAGTTGCTACGATCGATCCAGAGCATGGATTTTGATGTGAACAACTTGTCTGCTATGGAATTAGTGAATTTACAGCACTTTGCTGACCTAGAATTGCAGGAATGATAGAAAGAACTAATTGAGGGCTATGTCCAGTCATATAGCATCGCAGAGAAGCTGCAGAAACAAGCAGACGAGCTACATCAAGCTCGGGTGTAGCTGGCAAAAGATAAATTTCAAGAAATCAATGGCTTGAAGGTGACATAGGCTGAGATGCAGCGAAAGGCTACTGAAGAGATTACGGAACTGAAAAAGGTGCAAGACTTCCTGATTGTTGAACATGCGCAGATGTGTTCCAGGTTCAGCAAAGTCGAGCAAGTTGTTTCTGAAGCCTGCCATCACATTTTTTAGAACACAGCCGAACTCAACCCAGTTGAGAAGGCCAAATGATTGGGGAAAACTATTGTTCAACTTTAGGATACCAACCTAATGCTCAATGCCCTAGTGAAACCTACAATGCCGTTGGAGTAGGTTGCAGAAAGGAAAGCCTCCATTGAAGACATTGCAACTAAGTTTGAAAGCATGGAGCAAGAGGCTAAAACCATTATGGAAGCAACAATGCAGTTTTGGGAGAGCGTTGTCCAGGATGAGCAACTTGATCAACTGATTGCACAAGTGCAAGAAACCGAAGGTCAACTGACGATCATGAAGACATCACTGAGGGCCATGCCACTGATGGTGCAGATCACACGGGCCGAAGAACTGAAGGATTTATAGCAGAGAGCCACCTGTGCACAAGAACTCCAACAAAAGAACCGCGCTAAGCTTGATGAATTTCAGAAAATTGGTGGATAGTTGGTTGTTAAAGTAGTCACCATGCTGCATGTAGTACAAGAGCATCGACAAATGGTCTACAGCAAGGCCCGAGAAGAGCACCTAGTAAGGCAGGATTTGACAAATTGTCAGAGTACTGCCGACAAAGTCCAGCTGCAAGTCCATGAGATTACGCATCAATTTGAAGATTTCAAGGCGCGGACGTCAGCACACACCCTGTCAACTTGACGTGACTTAGGGACGAGCCACAAGACTATGTCGGGGGCTTGTTGGCAGGGGTTTTGGTAAGTGAGTTGCACAGCATCCAAGCAGCTGCGCAACCTCACGTGGTACCACGCAATGCCAAATTAGTGCGATGGGTGGAAGAATAACTGCTTTGAATATTTTATATGTTATTGACCAATTTTTGTTGTAATAGATCATTAGAGGTTATAAGTTTGTTAGAAGTGGACCCTCAATATAATGGTGCAAGCCTATTTATAGATCTAGTTTTGCAAGTAGATACTACCCAAGAAGAATAGGAGAATCACATCAGAGGATAATTGGAGTATAAGATCTAGTCTGATCTGGTTTTGTGGAGAATTTCCTATGTATCTTTGATTTATCTGGGTTTTCCTAATGTATGCAGTCTCCGGTTTTGGAGAAGAATTGTGTAATGTGGGTTCTTTGCGCAAGGTTAATATAATATGGCTATTGTGGCACAAACCTTGTATGTTATCATTGCTGTGATCTTATCTGTTATGATGTTACAAACTAATCTATTATGATGTGCGACCTGTTCTATTGTGATGTTACGACCTATTTTATTATGATGTTGTTGTGATTTAATCTCTTTCTGTTATATCAATGCGATTTATTTTTCTGCTACTATCTATTGCACTATGAGTAGATATGTTTTATGGACAATTGATCGAGATGGATATCAGTGGCCACCCACCTATTCCACTTGCTCAAAACAATTGTCCATTGTGGCAGTTTACTAGTTATTATTCTACAGTTTTTTGGGTCCTAAACTTTCGGGGCCGTTTTGAGGCCCTAAATGACGTTTTTTGGAGATTCGGGGCCAAATGGTTGCAATTGGAATTCATTTGGTTGACCAAAAATTGTAAATCTTAGACAGAACTTTCCAACGAGATATCGAACGCCCAAATCGGAGATCGTATGCGAAAGTTATGACCCCGGGAAGTTGACTGTTCAACTTACCACCGCGGGGCCGCAAACTTTATGACGGTTCATCTTCTAGGGTTACGTTTTGGACTTTTGGGGTTCTCACCTCATTCTTATTATAAATAGGCCCCTTTGGCCTCATTTTGTATTCATCTTGGCACGAATGAGCGTAGCAGCCACATCTCTTCTCAGAGATAGCTCACCACCATTCTAGCAATTGTATTACAGTTTGTTCTATTTCCGCAATTTAATAGAATATGTGTTTACTGTATCTCTGTTATCTTTGCAAAATGTCTATTATTATGACTCTGTATATGTTCTTTCATTTCGTTCACACATAAATCCGTATCAACAATGCTATGGTATAGCAATATTGTGACAACTGTATGATGCTACAATGATTGCATAAGTTCTGAATACACTCTGGAAGTTGAGGAAATGGTGTAAATTTAACTGCAAAGCTATGGATATAGCATTTATCGTGTCCTTTCGTCGGATCCCCATATCCTTCATCCCCACTACTGAAGACTTGGTTCCAACATATCTCCCTTGAACGCCTTTGGTGAGACCTCTTCTGCTCCGCAAACATTGTTGGGCAGGCTAAAACCTGTCCGGGCCGGTGCTCAGGGAGATTGCGCTGGTTGGACGTCGACAGAGTGGGAACCCCTGTCGATGAGGATTTGTTGGTGGATTTCACCAATAGAAGTGCTTTCTTCTTGGAGTCCCCATGTAGTTGTAGGATGATGTTGTGCAGCGCTGCATGGAATTGAATGAACGGATACTTCGCAATCGTTGCAGGATTCAGCCGGTACTGCGCATGCACAATTTGTCGAAGCATTTTTCCCTGTAGGAAAAATGTAATTCTGGAATCAGTCTTGCTCTTTTTTTCCTTATTGTCCCAGAGGTTTTGGTCAAGACTATTGAGGAACTCTACGGGGATATTCATAGACTGATAGTCCAGAAGCAGAGCCCATACTGTAAAAGAAATTAAAATTAAGAGCCAGGAGAAGTGAAGCTTAGCTGTGGCTTGTTCCTCTGCTTCTCATGCATCGTCCATCAGTTCTTTCAAGAGAAACTGGGACCAGTTAATGTGCACACCATATGCACACCTTTTTGCAAGTTCTACCGTGGTGGTCATCCACTCAGCCAGCCTCATCTTACACAAGACCTTGCTACACAAGATCTTTGTTGCTGCCTGTATAGTGCTATCCTCAATGGAGTTGATGAGAAAACCATTTCCACCGCGGAGGAGCTGATACTTAGCCTTCATATTGATTTTGTCTATATTTTCCCCCTCATTATGTAAGTATGGGGCCAGGTCGATTCCATGCCATTGAAGACCTATAATGGCTGATATCAGGTCAATCGTCACCTCATATGGTTTGTTCAGCCAAAGGTAGCTACCATGGAAGCACACGAGCAACTTCTTGCGATACATCCCAACTGGCCTAGAGCAGCCAAAATGGGGCATAAGGAGCAGGTTTAATATATTGGACTACTCTAATCCACGTGCATACTTGATTAAAGAGACAATGTTTGCATTTGGCGATTGATCGAATTTTATAGCCATGAATTGATCTCTAAAGATGTCTAGCTTCTGAGTGTTGTAGTATTCAAACTTTAATACCTGAATCTTGGTCCTGATGGAATCCTGTGATTTTGTGGCACCCCATGGAATAGTGGGTTCTTCTAATAGTTCTAGAATGTTCACCATTACTGCTATGGCACCTGGCCTCCTAGGTGATACATAGGGTGACAGTAAGTTCTTCTCTTCTTTAGTGAGCTCTGCTTCAGGTGATGGCGACAGAACCGGGTTGGCTCTATGGGATTTGGGTATCTTTGCTACGGGGCCAGAGGAACTTAGGGGGTCAAAATTCAAGGAGTGCATGGCGACAAAAAATTGGGCTCCTGCTGGTTGCACTAGTGGTTAGGAGGCAATTAGTTGCATGAGCTACCTCCCTACTTGTGATGGATGCGGCAAACTATGAAGTGGTTTTTTTCACGGTTCTCGGCCTTGATACTACTTTCGGCTTTGCCTACGTCTTCTTCATCTTCTTGGGAAGCCGAACCGGTTCAAAGATGTCCTCACTGGAGTGCTCACTATTGCTGAAATATTTTAATGAGTAAGGGCTTCAGGTCTAAAGGATGGCTTGTTCTACTCAGTGGGCTCAGCTCTTTGGTTCGTTGGCTCGTTAAAGTAATGCAAAGGTTATACGACAGAGGGTAAGAACTATTTATAGGAGATGAGTATTTAAACTATCTGGATAGAGTGAAGAACCATTTGGATGAGCACATGGTGTTATACCAAAACCCTGTCACCATCATGTGATAAGACTCTTGACATACCTACTTGCCCTGAATCCCAGCTTTTGGAGTGGAAAACCATGCTAATTATCAATCTTTCATGAAAATTCCTAGCACCGTGCTTTCCTTGTTGTCCAGGAGTGGTACCTTGTTCGCACTGCCTATCCCTTGTTGTCCACAAGTGGTGCCACTGCTTATGGCCCTCAGTCCATAATCATTTCTTACCAGAACCGCTCTGTCATTGAAGGAGAAACACAATACCTTGGGTAAAAAGGGAAAAAGAGAAGTTTCTCGAGGCTTCTAGATGATAAGCCTTGTGTCCTTCCTTATCCCTATCATTGTGGGTTAGTTGAGCTTGAGACATCCCAGCTGGTCTTACATGCCAGCTATGGGAGGGATACCTATACACACTACGAGAGGTGCCGGAGGACCGCCTTATGGAGGTCCTCCCCTTGGGGGGCCTAATGGTCCCGGGGGATCTGGCAACTTTCCACCTTTTGGTCCTAGTGTTCCTAATGGTCCTGGGGGGACCGATGGATTTATTTTAGAATAATAAACCCATAGTTAGCTACCTTAGACATTAATTAATCCAATTTTTGTCTTATTTTCCTAGCTTCCATATTCCACCTTATGCAAGTTGTCCTCCACACATCCAAAGTGGTCAAACTTGCTAAATTTGAGTCATGGAGCACTTGGGAAACCACTTGGAATCAAATCTACTTTATTCCAGGCCTTCCTTACTTCATGTTTGCTTTTTCTGCTTTATTGCCTGCTTTTTCTGAGTTTTAAGGCAATTGGGAAAGTTTGACTAGGTGAAGTTAACTTGTTTTTTGTCCTCATCATCCTCCACTCTTTTCTCCTATGAAAAGCATGTATGAGTTGTCCTTCCATCATCTATTAGCTTGCCTAATTTATTTTTCCAATTCTTGAGCTCCTAGATAGATTTGGAAACTGCTTTATGCACCTATGGGGGATATACTTAGATTTAGTAAGCCTGCTTTTGACCAAATTCGAATGGCATCCTTATGCATTCAAATATATCATGTAATTATTTATTGTGGCAGCCTATGAATTCATAGGGTTGTCTATTGTACCCATATTCAATACAGATTAGTGTTCTAATCCATATTCAGTCTCTTTTGTGTGTAATTTGCATGCGTAATTGGCAATTTTTGTGAGTGTAATTGTTCTAACACCTGGGTTCAATTTCCACATGGTATGAGAGCCTTTGTATATTGATTTCTCTCCTTCCAATTTGTTTTTCAAGTTCAACATCATTGACTAGGAGCATTCTGCTGACCGAAGGGACAATTTCTGAGCTATGGATCAATCTCAGAAGATCATCTTGACTCCATTTAACTTCTTTGAATGGAAATCAGAGATGGAGATACCGTTGAGAGCGAAAGGCCTCTACAGATTGACTATGGCAATAGAAGCGGAGCCCAATGCAGCTGCAGAGAAAATTAAATGGCACAATAGGAGGGATGAGGCCTATGGTCTCATGTGTCTGAGCATATCCAGAGACCTCCTTTTCCATATTGATGGATTGACATCACCAAATGAAGTATGGGAGAAGCTTGTTGATAATTTTGGTAAGACAGATGAGATGAGGGGACATCAAATTGAAAATGAATTGATCTCCCTGAGTCCCAATAGCTTTGAATCCCTGCAAATCTATTTTTTCAAGTTCAAAGCCCTTGTTTTGCAGCTAAAACAGTGTGGGATCGAAAAGAAGGATGAGCAACTGGTTTTGGCCATACTATCGAAGCTTGTCCTTGAATATTCAGTGTTTTTCTTGACCTTCTATGCCACAAAGTTGACAGCTAGAGCCTGGAAAATTCCTAGCCTTGCAGATTTCATGGAATCTCTCACACAAGAACAAGATAAACTGGTGATGATGGGCACCATCAAACCTTCCAAAGACCAATCTCTGGTTGCTGGAGATTCGAGGGTGGATTAAAAAGGCAATAAGAAATCTAAGAAGCCACCTGAGCAAAAGAGAGACAAGAACAAGTCTCCAGAGGAGCCTCAAGGTTCCAAGAAGAACCCCCAGAAGAAGAAGAACAAAGGAGAAATTAGCAAGTGCGCATACTGCAGTAAGGGAAATCATCCTGAAAGCTCTTGCATGAAGAATCGAATTGACATGCTGACCCAAATCCTAGAGAAGAATGGAATCTCCCTTCCTGAAAGCTCAAAGAAGAGAGAAGGAGGATCAAATTTAGAAGACAGAGAGAGAGTTCATGCATTGGTTGTTGGCACATCAAGCTCACCTAGTTTCATCATTGATTCTGGAGCTTCAAGACATATGGTTTCAACCAAGGAGGAATTCACCTCACTTGACATGTTGAAAGGTCCACCAATAGTAATGGGAGATGACTCTCTCACTGAAAGTTTGGGCAAAGGGAGGATTGATCTTGACCATGGTAAGTTCAGCAATGTATTGTATGTTCCAAGTCTTGCCTCTGACCTCTTATCAATGTATCAAATGACACACATAGGGTCTCCAAAGAAGGTCATATTCTCCCCTGATTAAGTTGAGATCACAGAGATCTCAAGTGGTAAATTCATTGCAAAAGGAGTTTTAAATCATACTTCAAAGGTATACATGTTCTCACACTTCCTACCCTACTCAAACCCCTCTGCTCTTCTGATTCATGCTAATGAGGCAAGCAAGCTTTGGCATGAAATATTTGGCCACCTTAATTACAAGTATATTTCTTATCTTAGTGAAAAAGAAATGGTCATAGGGTTACCAAAGATTAATTTTTCCAAAGGAGTCTGTCAAGGTTGCATCTTAGGAAAACAACCAGAGCATAAATTTGAGAAAGCTAGTCATGAGAGAACCTCTACACCTCTTGAGTTGATCCACAGTGATGTTGCTGGCCCATTTCCTCATATGTCAAAGAGTCTGCCCAAATATGCATTGAAATTCATAGATGACTTTTCCAGGTACTGCTGGGTTTACTTCCTGAAACACAAGTCTGAAGTTTTTGGCCTCTTCAAAGTCTTTAAGGCTTTGGTTGAAAACCAGTCTGGGAGGAAACTCAAGGTCCTCATATTTGACAATGGTGGTGAGTATGTTAAGTTTGAGTTCATTCAATATTGTGCAGATGTAGGTATTCATATGCAGCATTCTATCCCTTACACACCACAGCAAAATGGTGTTGCTGAGAGGAAGAACAGATCACTGAAAGAGATGGCAACATGCATGATGGAGGCTAAGACTTTGCCACCAAAGTTTTGGGCCAAAGCTATAAATTGTGCAGCCTATATCTAGAATAGGGTGCCTCATAAAAATCTTTATGGTATGACTCCTTTCAAAGCATGTAGTGGGCACAAGCCAGATGTGACCCATTTCAGGATTTTTGGCTCAAGGGCTTGGGCTAGAATTCCAACAGAAAAGAGGAAGGCTTTGTAGTCCCAAATACAAGAGTGTCTATTTGTTGGGTACTATGAAGATTCAAAAGGGTACAAGATGATCAATTTGAGCACAAACAAATCCTTCATTGAAAGGAGTGTTTAGTTCCAAGAAGAGCCCCTAGCAGCAGTGGAAGTTGGAGAATCCTCTTCACCACCAGAACCTTTGAATGTAAGTGAAGAGATAGTTGAACTTGCTGATTCTGATATGTCTGATAATGATGATTTAATTGCATATCCTAACAGTCCTACAAGACCAAACTGGGCAGCAAAGACCATTCATGCAGCTGGAGAACTAGATGGAAATCCTAATGATCCTAGGAGGACTAGATCTCAATTTGAGAGTGCTCTGTGCATGAAAGATCCTATGTTTGCAGAGAAATGCTATCTAATGGTTGAATCAGACCTGAAGACATATGAATATGTAGCACATGATCCAAGATGGTAAACAGCCATGAAAGAAGAGTTCAGCTCACTCCAGAATAACAACACTTGGGAGCTGGTTGATCTTCCCCCAAGGAGGAAGCTAGTTCAGTGTAAGTGGGTTTACAAAACCAAATTTGATGCTGATGGTTCACCTTTGAAATATAAGGCTATATTGGTAGCCAAGGGCTACTCACAAGTACATGGCATAGACTACAATGATACCTTTGCACCAGTGGCAAAGATGAACTCCATCAGGCTAGCCTTAGCCATTGCAGCTTCAAAGCAGTGGGAGGTACATCACATGGATGTCAAGTGTGCTTTCCTGAATGGAGATCTCACTGAAGATATTTACATGCAGCATCCTCAAGGATTTGCTACTAATCCATCTCTTGTGTGCAGGATAAGGAAGTCATTGTATGGGCTTAAGCAAGCCCCCAAGGCTTGGTATGCCAAGATTGATATCTTTATGCTATCACTAAATTTTGTTCGATGCAAGTCAGATCCAAATGTCTATTTGAAGCTGATTCATGGTTCATTAATGATCATTGTTTTGTATGTTGATGACCTTATCATTACAGGAAGCTCAAAGGATGAAATTGCCTCCTTGAAGGATGCAATGAACCATGCTTTCTCAATGACTGATTTGGGTTTATTGAGCCAATTCTTGGGGATCGAGATTGCTCAAACCAAAAAAGGAATCAAAGTACATCAGTCCAAGTATGCCTTGTATTTTCTGAACAAATTCAACATGAAGGATTGCAAGCCAAGCAAGACTCCCTTCCTTTCAGGAGTTAAGCTTGAAGAAGCTGATTCTTCACCTATGGTAAACAATACACTGTATAGGCAATTGATTGGATGTTTGTTGTATCTTACACATACTCGAACTGATCTTTCTTATGCAGTAAGTGTGGCTTCAATATACATGGATTAGCCTCATGATATCCATTCGAGAGCAGCCAAAAGGATCCTTAATTTTGTTGAGGGAACAAGGACTCATGGGATCTTCTACAAAGCTAAATCTGATCTTGATTTGATTGGGTTTACTGATAGTGATTGGGCAGGTGACAACACAGATCGAAATTCAACATCAGGATATGTGTTCATGCTTTCTAAATAACCAATCAGCTGGTCAAGCAAGAAACAGAGTGCCATTGCACTCTCATCTACAGAAGCAGAGTACAAAGGAGTTGTAAATGCAACAACTCAATGTTTATGGTTGCAGGGGTTACTTGGTGAGTGTGGATTCGAATCAGATTACTCAACTACTATCTATTGTGATAATCAAAGTACCATTCAAATCTGCAATGATCCAGTTCATAGACAGAGAACCAAACACATTGAGATCCATATGCACTACATCAGATAGCTTGTGCATGATGGCACCATTCACCTACTCTTCTGTTCATCTTCAGAACAAGTAGCAGATATCTTCACCAAAGTTTTTTGTGAGAATAAATTCAGCAATCTCAAATCAATGCTGGGGATTGCTGATCATGCTGTGAAGCATGAGTGATGACAAGATTTCTGAATTTTGTTTTACTGTCCATGTTTAAGGGAGGATTTTTCCCACTAGGTTTTTGCCTCTTTCCTTGGTTAAATGGACATGCAGTATGTAAAGGGTGACTAAGCCTTGTTGCTAGGCCCTATAATTTTCTGATATTTTACTCATAAGTCAGGCTTAAGCGGGGGTGTTAGAATAATCAACCCATAGTTAGCTACCTTAAACATTAATTAATCCAATTTTTGTCTTATTTGCCTAGTTTCCATATTCCACCTTATGCAAGTTGTCCTCCACACATCCAAAGTGGTCAAACTTGCTAAATTTGTGTCATGGAGCGCTTGGGAAACCACTTGGAATCAAATCTGCTTTATTCCTAGCCTTCCTAGCGCATGTCTGCTTTTTCTGAGTTTTAAGGCAATTGGGAAAGTTTGACTAGGTGAAGTTAACTTGTTTTTTGTGCTCATCATCCTCCACTCTTTTCTCCTATGAAAAGCATGTATGATTTGTCCTTCCATCATCTATTAGCTTTCCTAATTAATTTTTCCAATTCGTGAGCTCCTAGATAGATTTGGAAACTGCTTTATGCACCTATGGGGGATTTGCTTAGATTTAGTAAGCCTGCTTTTGACCAAATTCGAATGGCATCCTTATGCATTCGAATATCTCATGTAATTATTTATTGTGGCATCCTATGACTTCACAAGGTTGGCTATTGTACACTTATGCAATACAGATTAGTGTTCTAGTCCATATTCAGTCTCCTTTGTGTGTAATTTGCATGTGTAATTGGCAATTTTTGTGAGTGTAATTGTTCTAACACCAGGGTTCAATTTCCACACTTTCCTCCTTATGGCTCTAGAGGTTCCGGTGGCCCTCTGCCTAATGGTTCTGGAGGATTTGGAGGTTTACCTCCTGGTGGCTCTGGAGGGTCTAGTGGTCTGCCTCCTGGTGGTCCCGGTGGTCCTGGTGGTCCTAGTGGTCGCAGTGGTCATAGTGGTCCCAATGGCCCTAATGGTCCTCCTCTTGGAGGCCCTAGTGGTCGTAGTGGTTCTGATCCCAGAAATCAACCCCATGCAGGTGGATTTTCTGGTATTTCCTCGTCACAACAACTTGTTTTTCAGTCAACTTATGGTCCTACTGGTAATTATATGCCATATCAATATTACCAGTATGTGAATCCCAACCGATAGCTACCTTTCATAGAAACTTTGGACTTACCTTACTTATCCAAGTTGATTAATGAACCCATTTGACAAAATCCCTCGTGGCCTCCCATTCCAGTAAAGTTACCATCGGATATCCTGAAATTCGATGGGAAGCAGGAAGGCAATCCAAAGAACCATGTTATGACATTCCATTTGTGGTGTTCTTCGAATTCCCTCATGGATGACTCCGTTTGGTTACGACTCTTTCAGTGAACTTTGACCGGTACAGCCGTGAAGTGGTACATTGAGACCCACAACATTTGTTTGTGGATTTTGGCTCGTTGCAACCGTGTTTCTTACACACTTTCAGCTCCCTATTCGTTATGAAACTGGCACTGATATTTTAACTTATCTACAACAAAACACCTCCACCCACACATTCGATCATATTCATGAGTGGAAAAGATGGAGAAGGCTTATTAAGGCCCCTATCCCGGATCAGTGATTAGTTGATTGGTTCATTAAATCCTTGTTGCCTCCTATTGCCTGAGATGTGGCTATGGGTGTTTCCGTTACTGAAGAGTAGGCTATTATTCGGGCTCAGTACCTAGACTTGGTTTATTCCCAGTCTGGAACTCTTTATGACCTAATTCCTCAAGCTCCTCGTCCCAACACTGATCCTGCCAAGCCACCAGCAGAAGTACCTATTGATGGGATTGTTGGTTCAATCTAGTTCCCATCAGCAGCGAAACCTACCAAGCAACCCCAAATTCCCACCCCTAGTCCTTCGACTCCTAAGGTTTCCACCGAGGTCAATTCCATTCAAAGTACTCAAACCTCAGGTAATAATAAAAAAAAAGGTAAAAATATAAATAAAAAACCTAGAAACCAACAGGAGACTCCAAGACCAACCAACACTGATAATGACAAAGGGAAAAGGAAGGAAAAATATCCCTGTCTGCTATGCGAAGGTGACCATTTTTCAAATGAGTGTCCTCATCAGGATGAAATCTCCCAGTTTTTGAAGTCCGATCCCGCACCTGCAGTACTTACAGATCCTTTCCCCTCTCAACAACAACTGATAGACCACATGTCTAATCAGGGTAAGTCTAGTTCATTAGAGGAAATTCGTATGATTTCCTCAGATACCATCAATTTGCAAACTCGAAGTTAGAATTATGACAAACCTGCAGATAAGAAAGAATACCATTCTTCTTCATGGAAATCTCCCTCTACTAGTTCTCCTAAATCCTCATCTACTATCCCGTTATCTATCGAGAAGCCTACTCTCAACATGATTTTTCATCCCCCTAAGAGTACTCTTCGAAAGGTTTTCTTTAATCCCAATGCCCGAGCTGCTCAATTTTATAATGTGGTTGAAGATCTCGCTCAGGCACCTTATGCGATGTCTACCTTAGAAGTACTCCAAAGTTGCCCTAGACAGCGCAAAAACTTGTTGACAACATTAGGAGCTTTAGACCTAGATAATACTAACTTGATTCATTTCAATGTTGAGAACTATAAGCCTAGATTACCGCATAAACTTGTTTTTCAGATCATTACAAAAGTAGTGGGAAAGAAAGTTTTTTGAATGGTACTAGATGAAGGAGCTTCGACCTTGGTGTTGTCTCTGACTTGTTGGAAGGCTCTCAGCTCTCCCGAGCTTGTAACATCACCTACGACCCTCAAGGCCTTTAATGGATGGGGTTTCCAACCCCATGGTCTCATTTCATCCCTAGCGGTCGAGCTGGGGGGAAAAACCATTTCCATTCAAGTAGAAGTGGTAGATGGCCCTCTAGATTACAACCTCCTTATAGGAGGAAATTGGTTCTATGCCATGACTGCTGTCGCCTCAACAGTATTCCGAATAGTCCAATTTCTGCATCTAGGGAGAATTGTTACTATTGATTAGCTTGATTTCTATACGCTGGATGTTACTACCTCCACAGCTAATAACATTCCCATGTTAGGCTAGTCCCCTACTCCTTACCAGTCGATTGGGGTAGGCATGTTGAAGGATTCATCCCTTATGGGGATTTTTCCATCCACTCCTCCTAGCACAGATGCCATGACAGTCCATATGATCGCCTCATTTGATTATGAGCCTAAGGGTAAACATGTTGTTGAGTCCACCTCATTGAGTCCACATGAATCTATGTATGACACCATTCAAACCTTTTCCGATGATCACACTGATGACCTTCATCTAGTGGCTTCGGATCCTTACCATTTACCGTACTAGTTAGAGCCTTCTCTTCCTATTATAGATTATCTCTCTGACACTTTTCCTTTTGATGAGTACATTATGGAGATCATGAATACAGATGAACCCATTTGGGAGGATCACCATCATAGATCCATGTTACTCCCCAACACGAGTTCGGTTAGCCATGATTTTCCATCCTTGTTTCCTACTAATATTGTCAATGCACCCCAAAGTCCTATATTGTTGCAAGATATAGATTCTGAAGGAAACGTTTGCAACATTACTCAGAAGAACCCGATTCACATATCAGGAAAGCCTGATACTATCGAGCATGTTCATGTTGGGAAAAACTGCTCGGCAAATGAATCTAAAGCATACAAGGCAGTTTTTAAATAATTCCATGATATTTTCCTGGTCCTATGAAGAGATGCCAGGGATTGACCCATCCATTGTGGTCCATGAGATTAAAACCTATCCCACGGCTAAACCTGTCAGGAAAAAACTAAGGCAAGTCCATCCTCGGAAGGCCGCGGCTATTAAAGCTAAAATTGAGAAACTTCTCAAAGTTGGGTTTATTTATCCTGTACCCCTGACGAAATGGGTATCGAACATTGTCCCTGTCAATAAAAAGCAGGGCACCATTAGAGTCTGTATCGACTTTAGGTATTTAAATAAAGCTTGTCCCACGGACAACTTTCCTACCCCGCATATCAATCATATTATTGACAACTGTGCTGGAAGTGTCATCTTTTCATTCATGGATGGCTTCTCTAGCTTTAATCAGATTGAGATATTACCCTTCGATCAGCATAAGACAGCATTCATTTTCCCATGGGGAACCTTTGCATATAAGAAGTTACCTTTTGGCTTGAAAAATGTTGGAGCCACGTTCTAGCGTGCGATGTCCTATGCGTTTCACGACATTAAACATATTATTGAACCGTACCTTGATGACCTCCCTGCCCATTCGCAGTGAAGGGAGGACCACCTTGGTCATCTTAGAGACATATTCCTGAGATGTCGTCGTTATAATATACAGCTCAATCCACATAAATGTGTTTTTTGCGTTGAGACGGGACTTCTGTCAATCTTTGTGGTATCCAAATATGGCATCCGGATTGATCCTTTGAATATTGCTGCTATTTTAGATCTACCAGCCCCAACTAACCTCCTTGAACTCCAAATTTTTCAAGGGAAGGAAAACTTTCTCCGCCATTTCATGTGCAATTTCATAGAGAAAACACACAGTTATATGTGTCTCCTCAAGAACAACACTCCATTATTCTAGGATGACCAAGCCCAACGTGCCTTTGATAATCTTAAGCACGCTCTGACTCATTCACCCTTGATACACCCCCCAAATTATTCAAAGGAATTTCTCTTGTATATTGATACCTCCACTACTACCATCGCCATGGTTTTAGTGCAGGACAATCTCCACGGTTAGGGGCACGTGATTTATTACGCCAGTAAGAATCTTATGGATTCCAAAACTCGTTATTCATGTGTGGAAAATTTAGCATTGGCCACGGTCATTGCTGTACAAAATTTTCGTCACTACATTCTTCTCTGCACTACCACCGTATTGGAAAACCAGAACCTGATGTATTGCATCCTAACTCATCAGGTGCTCAGGGGAAAGTACTCCCGTTGGATATTCATCCTTCAGTATTTTGATTTGGAGTTTTCCAAAGCCACATCAAAGAAATCCTTGGTCTTTGCCGAGCTTATGTGTGATCTTCCCTGTGCTTCGATGGAATCTGAGCCCAGTGATTCATTTCTGGATGAATTCCTATTCTTGATTAGTACTACTGATCCTTGGTATGGATATTTTCTTATTTATCTCCAAACACAACGATTTCAGCCACATTTATCCCACGATGATCGTCGCCGTAATGGGGGATTGACTTCATGCATTGTAAGCCTATCTCAGTTGGGGGGCATGGTTACATCATCGTAGTTGTTGATTATTTCACAAAATGGGTTGAGGTCATGCCTACATATGCAGAAGATGGTAAGACTTCCGCTCTCTTCTTATTCAATCATATCATAGCTAGATTTGGAGTTCCGCAATCAATCGTTACTGATCACAGATCTCATTTTCGTAATCAAATGATGGAAGAACTAAGTGCCAAGCTAGGTTTTTTCCATGAAAACTCTATGTCGTATTATCCACAAGCTAATGGTTAGGTAGAGGCCATTAATAAATTTTTAAAAATTATGCTGCATCGGATGGTTGGATATCATAAATCCAACTAGCACCACGTTATTTTCTCCGCTCTTTGGGATTATTGGACTTCTGTGAAAATAGCCACTGGTTTCACACCATTCCAGCTTGTCTATGGAATCGAAGTTGTTTTACTGATCCAATGTCAGATTCCATCCTTACAACTTTTCGTCAAACTTCTCCCAGACACTTCCGCAGAGGAAGAAATATTTTTTTACTTGAGTAACCTTGACGAGACTCGGAGAGATGCTACCTTAGCTAATGAGGCACATAAGAAATGCGTCAAAGCACAGTATGATAAATCCATCCAACCTCTTGTTTTTAACCAGGGTGACCTAGTATTGACTGATGACCAGAGATATGACAAACTAGGTGTTACAGAGAGAAATTCCTATGGCTTGGGGTACCACAACAGACAGCTTAACTCCAGAAATCAATCCTTTCCTATATGTAAGAGAAACCAAACAACTAACACTAAAGGATCTCGATTCGTACCTTATTCTGGATGGTTGGTGTAGATCCCTGTTGAGCTTTCCAACTTTGGCTTGAATTGATAAATTGCTTCCTCAACATTCAATAAACAAGACAAGAATACTATATATAATTGTGTTAGCTCTACTCTAGCATATATAATTAATAACATATAAGCATTTGAAATTATCCATGGATAAAATATTCATTCAAACACACATTATTGGACAGGAAAAGATATTTCTATTGATATAAAATCAGATATTACAATGAATACAACCTTTATCGACACGTCTGCAAATCGAAGAAATCTAGTCCCCCACTTGGGCCTCCACCACTTCAATCCTCCATATCTCGATAGCAAGCTCACAAGTAAAAGGTAAGCTTGGGAAGAACCCAAAAGTGCTCCAAGGGACAAAGGGATGCAGAATTAAGCACAAGTTCCAGCAACAATGGACTATAGTTCTCTTGCTCTTAATTTCTCCTGCCTTCAATGTATCCAAAAGGTTCCTTATATAGCTCTTCAATGGGGTAATGAAAGGTTGAATCCGAGCGATCTCAAGGCATATGGAAGGCCAGGAGACAAGTGAGTTGGATCCACATCAAGGAAAAATCCAAAAGAATTTTGCCTTTTGTACACATCCCGATGTACACGGTTTTAGGGGTCAAACCCACGTATATACGCGATAAAGGGTTTAAAAGTCGCGTATGGAAACTTTTACATGTTTTTAGGGATGATCAAGGAAACATAAAAGGAACAAAAATGGTCCATGGGGTCTAAGGAGTCTGCATAGGGACAGGGAAGGCCATAAAAGTGTGATTCACCATGTGTGATAAAATCAGCTATAACACTAGCAAAGGGTAAGTTAGAGTCCATGTGGTACGGACCTTTTGTTATTTCTAAGGTGTCAGAGAAAGGAGCTTACGAGCTTGTTGATTATGATGGAATCCCTTTGGGGCAACCTTGCAATGGGTTGTACCTAAAAAGATACTATGCCTAGGTATTTCTTCGATAGTATCGTGTATATATGTATATTGATTCACTTTCAGTGTGCTTTTAGTATTTTCAATATGGTTTTGAGCTTAGTGTCCGCATCTATTTATACCATGTTTTGCTCATGCAGATGGCTTTCTATGGCTTCGTTGATGTTGCTTGCCGCCACACCTTGAATCTTGCCTCAGCTGCTTGGGTCCTCTATTCCCCAACTGAATATTTGGTCAATTCAAGAGAGGTTTGTATAGGTCCCACTACTAATAACATCGGCAAGTATGAAGAAGTCATCGGTCTTCTAACTAAAGCTGCCTCCTAGGATGTTCATGATCTAGTAGTCTTGATGGACTCACAGTGTTCAACTAGGCGCACACCCTGACTCCCAGCCACCCTCTGTATAGTAAACAGGACGGTCCGTAGGGGCCTATCCATCACTGCTCTGATGGGGATATTCTTCCCTGATGTGCCTGTCCCTGGAGCACAGTGACGATCTATAAGCTCTCGAGTAGTAATATCCCCTCCACGGGAACCTGTCAGTGAGATGGGGGCACCCCGTCTCGAGAGGCCAATCAAGAAGTAGATGTCCTATACTTCCACTGTAAGAATATGGGCCCCCACCTCGAAGTACTGCTGCTCTAGATTCCACATCTGCAGTATATGTTCCAGTAACCGCTCATGTGACACAATGCTTGGGGTCCGGAAGAACTTCAGGAGCCCACAGTCCCATAATGCAGCAATACAACCCACATTTCTCTCAGCAAAAGCATCCTCATTGTCATGTGTTCTTTCTTTCCATATCACCATGTTTTGAGAAACCTAGACTTGCCAAAAATAATAATGGCATGCATTAGAATTATCCCTAATCATTAAAAATAAAAGGAATGACTTTATAATTCCCATGCTATTAGTTTAAGTTCTCCATGGTCGGCACCACCTGTGCACCTTTGGAGATAGGCGGTGGCATCACCTGTCTACTATGTTACAGGTGCGGTTCTCGGGTGGTACCACGTATCCCACAAGGGGTAGCCGTAGTGCCTGCTTTTAAGGTTTTAGGGCTTGCCATATGAGCCCAAAACCCCACCATAACTCAAAATAAATGCTATGAAATGAAATAATAGGGTGTTAGCTATTACCTGCAACTAACGATGCTAAAAATGGACGATGGAAACTCCTAGTATCAGCTGCTGAAGATCTAGCTAAGAAAATGCTCCAAGTGCTCTCTGCTATAGGTAAATAGTGAAATGATTTGACTTTTACTATTTACATGACTTATATAGGCATTTTTGGGTCTGACATACTATAGTTTTGATATAAAATCATGTTTTAGTCAAATTTTGTCTGTTGTAATCCCTTAATGCTAATTATAAATGCATTTAACACTTGTTTCTGAGTCGATTGCAGGATAAGAGAACTATAGTAAGAAGATTTGAAATTTAGTTTATGGCTTTTTCGCACTTTCATAAAATGGAAAAGGTTGATGAGCGTTCATTACGACACTTTGGTCATGCTCTTTAAAAACCTAGAATCAAAGGTCCAAGTCCATTTCAGTTTCTTTCCAGGATTGTAAAAAATTGACATTGTGTAAAGAAGAGTTATGGAGTCTTCTTTTCACCTCTTTTTCAAGCTCCTTAAACACGAAAAGGTCGTCAAGTCCATTTCTGATTCTTTCCAAGCTCGTAAAATATGACATTGTGTAAAGAAACCTCATGGAGTTCTCTTTAAACTCTTTTTAGGCTCCCTAAATACGAAAAGATTTTCGAGCGATCTTGTCTTCTTCACACTCATTAAAGTATTTGAAGAGTCGTCCGTTCGATAGTAGGTTATCTCTTTTTCGGTTCAGATAGGAATACTTCCGAAGAAGGAACACTCCATCCAATCATGACTAGAAGAGTTCTCTAAGGTATGATTTTACACTTTTTCGGGCCTTAGAGACTAAATCATATGAAAAAGGACCCCTTTTGGAGTCTTCTTCCGTATTCGTTCAGACTCTCTAAACATGAACAATACCGAGATTTCTTTTAGTGGACTCGTTAAATTAAACATTGAGAGACCCGTTTTGGGAATGAACCGCTCCTCTCTCAGGTTCGTAAAACATATGAGTCTAGACTTGTCTTCCAACAAGCTATATCGAGTGTTTGTTACCCTCTTTGAACTCATAAAACCAAAAAGAGGCACTCGTCGATCATGATGGGGGAAATGGGAAGGGAATCATTTTACAAATAATGGCAGTTTTTTTTGTTACCTTTGAACATGGCACTTGTCTGCACATCATGTCAGTCAACTGGGTATTCAGCTGATCTCCACGACAATCCACTTTCATGATTCATGTCAATATTTTGAGTCTTTCAAAAGAATGCATTGTCCACTATCGCATTGTGTGTTTGTCCCGTTCAGTCATGCTGCCAAGTATTTTTGTTGTGCTGCCTGATGTTCAAAGGGGGATTTGAAGAATTTTTACCTCTACAGTCCACACAGTCTTTGTGTCAGTATCTTTGAGTCAGTCATATGGTTACTACATTCACATCATTCCAGAACTATGTTTCAAGTTTCGTGTCGTCGATGTGGGACTCGTCATGGCCCTCCTTCGATGAGACTTTTCCTGTCGACATCAGCTCATCATCCAAGAAATATTCTAAGAAACAATATTTCGTACCTTGAAATTTGTATTCCTTAATGACAGATTCTCTCTCTCTCGACATAGGTTCACATCATTGACCTTTGATCAATAGAATCGACTGGGTGTTCAACATCAGGACATCTATTCACACTCAGTAGATTATACTTGGGTACCTTGGGAATCATTGACATCAATGGTGATCTCCCTCGCACTTGTTGTTGGCTTTAATTCCTTTTGCAGACTTGGGTTTACTTTATTGTACCAACAAAACCCCTAGGCCACTGGCCCTTTCGGCGACAGACCGCAGAACGGCCTGAAGTCTCACCCGAAGTGATCTCAGATGGGTTGGCTGAAGAATCAAGTTTCTTCAGCCAGGTTTTGTAGCATCCTAGGTTCTCTTGACTCTACTTAACCAACTGAATCTCTCTATAAGCGCTGCCTCTCTCTCCCTAGCTGACTCTGCTACGGGACTAGTTCTTTATCGCATCGCAGCTTCTAAGATGATGCGTAAACTTACTCTTCTGCTCAGCTCTTAATCTACAATATCTCACATCACAGCTCCTCCGACGGTGCGATATCACCTCTCTATGCCACGATATTTCCTACAGCAAGACTCTATATACTGAACAACTCTCAAGGTCCAGGGGCTTCCTCTCTAGGTATAATAGCTTAGTTAACCTTCATCAAGGTGTTAGATGACTTCACTTAGACTCTACAGTCTAACACACTTAACATCAATGACACTCAACTTGCTGAACTAAATATACGGAAGTCACTTAACACTGTAACTGTTAGCTGTTGTGAATCAAGCACTGATAAACTCATATACAAAATACTTAACACATTCAACTCACATTTAGCCTTCTATGTTACTGCAACTGAAGGATAGCATACATACATTCATTAACTGATAGCAAAGTTCATGCAACGAATAACAGATAGCAAATAAGCATAGCACAATCACATGAAACAGTCACACAACACACGGATTTTACGTGGTTCACTTCCAGGGGGGAAGCTACATCCACGAGAAATGTGTTTCTATTATATCTTGAGAGAGTACACACAGTTCCGCTGCAACCTCTTATGTAGCTTAAGATATTTTGGGAAACTCCATGCACTCAGTCGGGAGCCCTTCTCTCTTAGATCTCTTTTCTTTCTATATTGCTTCTTCTTACAATATATTCTTTCTCTTTCTCTCTAAATCCCTGCGGATTGTTACATTCATGCTCAAGGAGTCGGCTACTGGTTACAGTAAGATAACTACAGACTGAACAACAGAACCAGAGCTTGACTCTTTCTCAATATCTTACAATAATGATGACTACTATATCAACCCAACTCTCTATTGTCTAACCTTTTACAATACAAAATACGTGCTTAAATAGGTGGCCCGAAGGTCTCACCATGATACAACACTGTGAGCCTATCCCAACAGTAAACCAAAATCCTAACTGTGACAGTCAGCCTATCTATACTTTGAACTGCCACTTACTGGTCACACTACATCTTTCTACAGTCTTCCATGCTTCCCAGCGCTGATCGTGGGTATGGGCACCGCTTCCTCGGTCGCTCCCCTTCTATCCTTTGTCTTTAATACCTTGACCTATTTCTCCTTCTCCATTCATGAGGGTAGCTGAGCCCTCCTGTCGTCTTCTCAGCTGCTTCAGGTACTCTTTCCTTTGACTTTCTTGTTCCGATATAGCAGCTTTTCCTATAGCTGCGGGGCACTACTCCAACAGTCCCCTAACACTTACTTGTGGCTCATCCTCTAGTCACTAACATCTGGTTTCTCTTTCTGTAGCTTCTTCTTGGCTTCCTGCGAAGTCCTTGCGAATCTTTGTCCATAGCTTTGACACAGTCTTGTGCCACTTCCAGCATAACTTGACTAATCATGGGGTCTTATGTGCTATCAATTTCAATTTTTGTTGTAGTGAACTCCTTGACCTTCTACTCAACCGCATCAACCAACTCTGTGATTTTTTCCTGATGTGGTTGAGGCATATTATTGAATTGTATTTCTTTTTCTCGCAACCGTTGCACTTCCTGTTGCAAACGGTTCATCTATGTCGTCTTCTGTAAACTTAGTTCGTTTATCTCTCTTATATTTCCTTCCCTCATACAAGATATAGTCGAAAGTGGCATATAGGTCTCTTTGTGGATCAATATCTCCTTTAAGGATCTTGAGCTTTTGAGAAGCCTTCCATAGATATCTTTTCCTCCTTATCTAGGTTAGAGCTCGTATCACAAAGAAAATATAAATATGTATCTTCCAGCCTTCTCAAACATTTCATTCGGTCTGGATCCTTTCATACGAAAACTATACAAACCATGAATTCCATTTCCGAGAAAAAGCCTTTGTCTGCATTTTGTAGTAAGAAAATACCCTGGATATGGTGGTACTTCATCAACTTTTTCCTTCTCTTTCTTTTTATCCACCTTTTCCTCACTCTCTTTTTCATCTTTCTTCTTGTCGGTATATTTCTTCTCATCATTCTTCTTCTTTGTTTTCTTATCTTCAGTGATCTTCTCGTCTTTCTTTTTCTCTGCTCTGAGATGGACTCTTCTACTATCTGAGCTTGACTCCTCATCCTTGGTGTCTGTCTGACCTGTGGTGCACCTAATTTCACAACCCTAGGCAGCGTCGTCATAGCATACTTGAGGCCACCATGCTGGAATCATCGCACAACGTCTTCTAAAGGTTCCTTCTCAGACATAAACCATCTGGTGCAGTACTCTAGACTGGTAATGGCTACGAAAATAGGGAAACTAGCACTATGTAACTGGAGTATCTCTGCATAGGGAAAACTCTACAAATTGCTCTATAACTCTCAAGAAATCGCAAAAGTAACCCTTCTGTCTGAATGATCTGTGCATTTATAGCGAAGGCGATAATCTCTAAAGCAACGGTCGCTTAAGCTAGACCCATTGGCGGCATTTATTTCATGGATAAGACAACACCAGGCGTCCCGCTCCTCATTAATTGCTAAAAATCCGATCAAATCTCCATTGAAAATTATATACAGGCGCCGGTCTCGATCAAGATTTATCAAATCTAGGACAATCCTTGTACTGTTTCCAAATCTAGGGTAACATATACCTCTCATATCTAGATTAATTGTTTGTCAGAGGGTGAAGTGACTGGCCCTCTGTCCCTTTTCAAAATTGTCTTCGTGGCACGGGGAACATCCAATCGCTACAATGTCACACCGCATCGTCCTTAACCAAAAAGTTGGCATGATCTCCGCAATGTTCAAAAACTTCGCAAGTGTCCTATGACTTGCACAAAATAAACTTTCCTACTGCCATTCCTTCTATTTAGAACCTTTTTTTTTTAAGTGTAGACTAATTATGGGTGCGATGCCTCCTTTCAACTACACTGGACATCTGCACCGTCCTTCTTTGAGTTAGGGCTGGGAAGTGGAGTGGCTATCACTATAAATATTAATCCTACTGCCCTTAATCAAGGTAGGAACAAGCTCCCCATTCAGTTTACTGAGCTGAACAACACCTCTGTCTGTGACTTGCTAAATCTGATATGGCCCCAACCAATGTGTCTTGAACTTCCCTGGAAACTTAACAAACTTGCTGTCGTAAAGGAGCACTAGGTCTCCTATCTGAAAAATCTTACTCTTGATGTGCCTTTCATGCCAAGCTTTTTCTCATGCCTTCTGCACTTTTTGATGAAATCCTGCGATGAATCTGTCTTCTTCTAAGGCAAGCAGCTGCACTAGTCTTTCGTTCATCGTCTCTGTATCAACCATCTCGGTAATTTGAGCAATTCTTAAACTGGGAATAATATATTCCATAGGCATAACAGCCTCTTGTCCATACACCAAGCTAAAAGGTGTGTGTCCTATAAGTTTCTTGCATGTAGTCCTATAAGCCCATAATACAGCGTTAACCCTGAGGTCCCAATCATCTCTTTGGCTGTTACGGATCTTAGTAAGAGCTTTTTCTAGAATCTTGTTAAAGGCCTCCACTGTACCATTAGCTTGTGGGTGTAGGGAGTGCTCTTATGATGTTGTATCTAAAATTCCTCCGTCAAGGCCTCGATAGTGCGATTCAGAAAGTGTGTGCCTTGATCACTCATCAAAATTACTGGACATCCAAATCTACTTATGATGTTTTCAAAAATGAACTATGCAGCTGTAGCAGCATCACAATTCCTTACTGTTGTGGCCTCTACCCACCTGGTGAGGTATTCTATTCCTGTGATGATGTATCTCGCACCAGTTCATTTTCCTGGTGGGTTGATAGGACCCACGAAATCTATAGCCCACTTGTCAAATGCCCGCAACGTAATCTGTGGTCGCAACGACATTTCATCTCTCCGTGAAAGTTTTCCTATCCTCTGGCAGATATCGCAGCATTTCCAAAACTCCTTAGTGTCTTTGTGAAAAGTAGGCCACCATAATCCTGCAGCTAGAATTTTTGGAGCAGTCGGCTTTCCTGCGAAATGTCCTCCTGCGGTACCTGAATGTGCTTCTCTGATAATGGCCTCTTTCTCGTGCGGCATAATGCATCTACGCAGGACTTCATCTGGACCTAACTTATATAAATGTCCTGCGATCAAAGTGAAATATGCTGCTTTAACAACTAACTGTTTCTTTTGCTGCTTAGTAAAGTCAACTAGTGCCCATCCTGTAGTGAGAAAGTGAATAATATCTGCGTAATACTCATCTGTGATCTGGATAGAGAACAATTGCGCATCTGGCAAATTATCCTCTAGATTACTTGGTTCTTCTCCTGAGTCTATTCACGACAGGTGATCAGGTCTGGCATTCAACCTTCCTGGTTTTACAATAATTTCAAAATCATACTCCTGAAATAGGAGTAACCATCTGCAAATCCTTCCTCCTAACACTGGCTTATTGACCAAGTACTTTAAAGTGGAATGGTTAGTGAACATATTGAATGAGGCACCCAATAGATAGTGCCTGAACTTCTGTAGAGCATACACCATAGCTAATCCTTCTCTTTCTGTGGTGGTGTAGTTTTTTTTTCTGTGCTAAATAACTTTCTGTTGAAGTACGTGATAGGGTGATTGATACCCCCTTCTCCTGGCTGTGTTAAGACAATCCCTAGTGCGATGCCAGATGCATCCACATGTACATGAAATGGTTTGTTCCAATCTAGAAATACTAAGATGGGTGTTGTAACCATCTTTTCTTTAAGAGTGTCTAAACTTTGCTAGCATTCCTCATTCCATAGGAATTTCGCTTCTTTCTTTAACATATTTTCCATAGGTGCTGTGATCTTTGCATAGCCTTTGATGAATTTTCTATAATACCCTGTATGACCAAGCACTGTCCTCAATTACTTGACTAAGTTGGGTGCTGGGAGATTTAAAATGATGGCAATCTTTGCAGGATCTACCATCAAGCCTTGTCTGCAAACAATATGACCCAACAAAATACCAAATGGTGCACAGAATATACATTTCTTCAAGTTAAGAGAAATCTGATATTGCCTACATTTCTCTAACATGAGCCTTAAATATCCTATATGATTTTTGATTAATCCAAATACAGTCCAATCATCAAAAGGGACTTCTAAGAATTTATGGATGTATTCCTTAAAGATAGCAACTACTACTCTAGAAAAAATAGCTGGTGCATTTTTAAGACCAAAGGGAATTACCGTATACTGGAATGAGCCCCATTCTGTCGCAAAGGTGGTCTTATATCGATCCTCTGGATGGATTCTTATCTGGTGATAGCCTAAAAATCCATCAGTGAATGAGTAGATCTCCTGTCCTCCTACATTGTCTAAAACTTCATCAGTAAAAGGTGTCGGAAATGGTTCATGAAGCGATGTGTCGTTGAGTTTACGCAAATCGACACAAATCCTGATTTCTCCTTTAGTTTTCTTTTCCTACACAACCATGCGACTAACCCATTCGCTCTCTTCTACTAGCTCAATGATGCCTTCTACTAGCATCTTACCAATCTCATCTTTAACTTTTTCTTTATAACGCGGATTTAATCTGTATGGACGTTGCTTAACCGGCCTAGCATCCTCTTTCAAAGGTATCCTCATGACTCCCAAATCTCTTACTATTCCCTTCATTTCTATAAAATTAGTGGGAAATAAGTCCTGATAGTCATGTAACAAATCTACGATGTGTCCTACCATTTCATCATCCCAACAGTCTCCAATAGAGGCAAACTTTGGTTCTGTTTCTATGCCAATATTGATCTTTTTAATCTTAATAGGCTCTGTGACAGCTGGAATGTCTAGCTTTGGTCCCTCAACTTCGTGAATCCCTTCCGAATCTAGAATGTTGATACTGCGAGGATTCTCATGCTCATCACCTGGCTCTTCTGCGAAGTTGTAACACTCTAGCGCATGTTCTAACTGGATGGCCCAATCAAGCTGAGTATACACTGGTAGAGTATAGTCATCAAATATATTAGTCTTTATAATCTCTAGAGCCTGATCAATACTTGGATACTCAGATTCAAAAGTGAAAGTGAGTAGAAAGTTGTCTATCATAACTGGCCATGTAATCGTTCCTTTGTGCAACTCTATCTCAGTGTACCAGTTCCTTGGGACTGTGTCTAAAGTGTGAATGAATAGGTGAACCCATTCATCCTCTGGAATGTCCAACCAATTCTATTCACAAATATTAATATGTGACCTGGGGTCACTTTCTCCTGTATATTTCTGTTGGAAACGCTCCTTGTCGCTAGAGAATCTGATCGCCATCAATCCCTTAAAATCATCCGATGATGCGATATTTTGTTTATGTGCATACCACCATCTTGCAGGTGTGGCTCTTACTGCAAGGTCAATAGCTTCCATCCTCCACTCATGAGGGATTTCCTGCTCAAATTTCTATAAAAATTCATTGACATCCACTAAGCCATCAAACGACAGAATATCCTTAACCTCTGTGCCCATCCATCACAGTGACTTAGTCATAAATGCACATCTGCGAGCTGAGACTTCGTAAAGTCTATTCTGCCAATTTTCTAAACCAACATCTGAATCCGATGCGCATGAGATGTCGCATCGTCAACTAATATTTCCTTCTGCAGTGGGGTTGATATAATCACTCTGGTTTGCAGTCATCTAATAGAAGCTCTCCATGTTACGCACCTCTTCCTCTGCTCTGATAGTCTCAATGTATCGGGGACCCTGAAAAGGATCCAAAGGTGCGATGACTCGAATCTGTTTATCCTCAAAGGTCATTTGTCTTTTCTTTAAATCAATAACAGGCATGTTATCAATTGCCCAATCAATACCTAATAAAGCTGGATACGGTCTACTATCACCAATCATTTCTATGACTTCAAAATATGCAAAGCTGCGAACTCCATCAATATCAACTGGTACTTGCGGTAATCGACCCAGTGGTGATACCCTCTGCTGATTGGATAGTCACAGATGGATAGGTGATCTGGCTAACTTAGGGCTACCCATCTGTTCCCATGTCTGCTTAGTTAGAACATTTACCTCTAATCCTAAATCTAGGATTACCTCATCCATTTCAAATTCTTCAATTTGTGTTGTAAGTCTCATTTCTCTTCCTGTTCTTGTATGGCCCATAATATTATGAACAATGCGCTGCGTACTGCTCACAGAAGAAGACTGCCGATACTTATCTATGATGCGTTGAAGTTCTCCTATGGATTTCTCATTTCTTATGAGTTTCAAGCAGCTCCGGAGGAAGGATTGTACACTTCCTATCAACTCATCCTCTTCACACATTCCCGATGTGGTAGCCTGCGATGTCTACACAGGACTAGCGCCACAAGGTTTTTGCTGTGTTACACCCCTACGAGGCAATATCTGCGATCCTGATGGTGTAGGGTCAGTAAAGAAAGTTTTAGCTTGCTGAAATGTTTCTTTGTTCTTCTGTAGGTCAAGTGGTGTAGATTTATCAGTTTCTTTACGCACCCACTTCGGACCTGTATTATTTTCCGCATCCTACGATTTCTGACTAGTAGAAGTACCACTGCGAGTCACAGTATTGACTCTTGGTTCTGGTTCTTTCTGCTCAGCAGCAATAAGCTGAATATTCTGGTTTACTGCTGGCTTAGGATCCTTAATATTGGCTATCAAGATAGGACATTCTTCTATAGTATGATCATAGGACTTGCAATACTTACATGTTGTAGTAGGGTTCTGACAATCTCTAGCATAATGTCCTACGGCTCCACAGTTGTAACAAAAAATCGGTCCATGGGCACGGCTAAAGCCTCCACCATGGCCTCTTCCTCTGAATCCTCCACCACGGCCATCACGAGCTGGTTCATGCTTTGGTCTTGCTACTGGTCCTGATGTCTCTAACTGGACTCTGTAGAAGTCATGTTTTCTCTTTATCATGAGATCATAAGCTCTGCAATTATTTTCATCATGTCCTACTGACTTACAGAAGTTACAGTATAAATTCTTAGGAGTTTGCACATACTTCTGAAGTAAAGGACATTCTTGTGGTCTATGTCCTCTTGTTCTATATATTTCACACCATGGCCCTTGAGTCTGTACTAAGGGGTTAGGAGCCCCACTTGCTAGATACTCAACAAATACTGGCTAGTTATCTTTAGTATGGCCATGTCCTTTACACTTGGTACACCATAGTTCTTTTTCAACCTATTTTCCTTTATTAATCTCATGTAGCTGTAAAGTGATATTGGCTAACTGATTCTGTAAGTTTGTCATACATGTACTAGTCTCAGCTAGAGGTGAAGCCTCTAGTTTCATTGCCATCTCCAATGCTTCATCCTGCGTATGGAGTTTTTGTTGCATTAGTGGAAGTCTGATATGAGGGAGCAGTGCTACGATGAACCATTCCTTATGTTGCTCTGGCGCAAAATCAAAACTGACTTGGTCTATAAGAGCTTTAAATTTCTGATCAAAATCCCATACTGACTCTGTGGGTAACTATTTGATGTCTTTAAGTTCTGTGATACATTGTGACTCAGACTTGGGTTTCTTAAATTCCTTAATCATTGCGGTCCTGACCTCTACGAGTGTTATAATATTCATTGATGTATACTTCATATACCATGTTAAAGCTCATTCTCTAAGTGTAGTAGCCAACTGGACAAGCCTAGTATTGTCATCATGGATCTGTTTAATGGTCCATACAGCTTCATATAGGAACCAATGTTCTTCTGGGTCTTCTACCCCTATACCCTTGAAGGTAGGTAATTTCATGTCATCCCCCATTATGTTTCTACATGGTGGATTCTGGTTTGTTGTATTACTACCACTTGGTTGTGTAAATGTAGTGTGTACTGTGTGTGAACTACTAGATGGAGTTCCTACGGGATTATTCTGAGTCCCAGTTTGTTTCTGTGGGGTATAAGGGTGGTAAGGGATACGCCCTACTATTCTTTCTCTATTACTTTGACTCTGTTCTCTAGTACTGTCTGAATTGTCTTCAAAGAAGGAAGATCTGAAATCTACTTTATATCTTTTACCGCTACGTGTACATCCAATTTCCTCAGAATCACTCTCAAACTCTTGTGACATTACACTTACTTAACTTATTCATCTGAGAATATATCCAGTACTCCTTTTTCATACAATAACATCTTAAGGAACAAATTCAAAGATTTCAAGTACTTATTGCGATATCCTTTGAAGAAGTACCTCTCTGCTTCACTGGAACTCTTTCTTTGATAAACTGCAAACTCTGTAATGAAACCTTCCAGCAAACTCACAAGCCAGAAGTCTACTACCCGAGAAATGGGATTATCTACGCTCTTCACGGTGTGAATCAGCTCCAGTGTCCAAGCAATGTTCTGTTTCTTCTTAAATATATTCTTATCATTCAACTTTGACAACCAATCATATAACTCATTTGCATAGGTCGCAACAAATATCTCATGCAGGTCTGTGAAGATATGTTTTCATAACCAGTCCTCTGTACTAAGCCTAAGACTCTTGTTTTCTTGCGCAGCAAATTCTCTCTCCTTAGACTCAACCCACTGGTTAAGTTCTTCTTTAGTAGGATGCCAACACAACATCAGCTCTTCAATTTGTTCAAAACCGGCGACAGAACCATTTGTTGGCTTTACTTCCTTTTGCAGACCTGGGTTTACTTTATTGTACCAACAAAACCCCTAGCTCACTGGCCCTTTCGGCGACAGACCGTAGAACGGCCTAAAGTCTCACCTGAAGTGATCTCATATGGGTTGGATGAAGAATCAAGTTTCCTCAGCCAGGTTCTATAGCATCCTGGGTTCTCTTAACTCTACTTAACTAGTTGAATCTCTCTATAAGCACTGCCTCTCTCTCCCTAGCTGACTCTGCTACAGGACTGGCTCTTTATCGCATCGTAGCTTCTAGGATGATGCGTAAACTTACTCTTCTACTCAACTCTTAACCTGCGATATCTCACACCGTAGCTCCTCCGATGGTGCGATATCGCCTCTCTACGCCGCGATATTTCCTACAGCGAGACTCTATATACTCAACAATTCTCAAGGTCTAGGGGCTTCCTCTCTGGGTATAATAGCTTAGTTAACCTTCATCAAGGTGTTAGAGGACTTCACTTAGCCTCTACAGTCTAACACGCTTAACATCAATGACACTCAACTTGCTGAACTAAATATACGGAAGTCACTTAACACTGTAACTGTTAGCTGTCATGAATCAAGCACTGATAAACTCATATATGGAATACTTAACACATTCAACTCACATTTATCCTTCTATGTTACTGCAACTGAAGGATAGCATACATACATTCATTAACTGATAGTAAAGTTCATGCAACGAATAACAGATAGCAAATAAGCATAGCACAATCACATGAAACAGTCACACAACACACAGATTTTACGTGGTTTACTTCCAGGGGGGAAGCTACGTCCATGGGAACTGTGTTTCTATTATATCTTGAGAGAGTACACACAGTTCCGCTGCAACCTCTTATGCAGCTTGAGATCTTCTGGGAAACTCCACGCACTCAGCCGAGAGCCCTTCTCTCTTAGATCTATTTTCTTTCTATATTGCTTCTTCTTACAATATATTATTTCTCTTTCTCTCTCAATCCCTGCGGATTTTTACATTCATGCTCAAGGAGTCAGCTACTGGTTACATTAAGATAACTATATACTCAACAATAGAACCAGAGCTCGACTCTTTCTCAATATCTTACAAGAATGATGACTACTATATCAACCCAACTCTCTACTATCTAACCTTTTACAATACAAAATACGTGCTTAAATAGGTGGCCTGAAGGTCTCACCATGATATAACACTATGGGCCTATCCCAACAGTAACCCAAAACCCTAACTGTGACAGTCGGCCTATCTGTACTTTGAACTGTTGCTTACTGGTCACACTACAGCTTTCTGCAGTCTTCCACGCTTCCCGGCACTGATCGTGGGTATGGGCGCTGCTTCCTCGATCGCTCCCCTTCTGTCCTTTGTCTTTAATACATCGGCCTATTGCTCCTTCTCCATTCATGAGGGTAGCTAAGCCCTTCTGTCGTCGTCGCTGCCTTAAATGCAGTGGTTGAGCTCTCTTCTCGGTCGCTTTAGGTACTCTTTCCTTTGAATTTCCTGTTCTGATATAGCAGCTTTTCCTATAGCTACGAGGCCCTGCTCCAACACTTGTTAACAGTTCACATCATTGACCAGTAATCAAGTGGTTTCTACCATGTTCAACTTTAGATCATTGTAATCACATGGATAGAATCGTACTTTGTGGAAGACGAGACGAATACCCTGGGTATTTGTTTAAAGCGCTCATTGCTTTTCACTAGGTTGCGATGGATTTTTGTATATCTAGCATGGATCGACATTTGTATGGTCATGGCTATGCTCAAATTTTTGTTTGTATGGCATAGATCTACATTGTATGTCTAGTAGCTATGTCCAAGTTTGAGTCCTCTATCACATGGATATACACTATATTCTAGTAGCCATGCTTGTTTATTCCTCTCATGGATCTGCCTTGTATTGGTCTGCAACCATGAGGTTGGTTACATGTTTCTATGAGTCAACATACTGATGTACTATAGATGCCTACTTGAAAACATGCTCCGATTGAGCCAACACTTTCACCTCGTAGCAATGACTTGTTCTGTCAAAGCTCTCGTTTATCATATCCCTCTAAGACTCATGCTTTGGGGGGCATCATGTTATACCAAAATCCTATCACCATCATGTGATAAGACTCTTGAAATACCTACTTGCCCTGAATCCCAGCTCTTGGAGTGGAAACCCATGCTAATTATCAATCTTTCATGAAAATTCCCAACACCGCGATGTCCCTATTGTCTAGGAGTGGTACCTTGTTCGCACCTCCTATCCCTTGTTTTCCACAAGTGGTGCCACCCCTTATGGCCCTTAGTCCATAAGCATTTCTTAACAGAACCACTCTGTCATTGAAGAAGAAACGTGGTACCCTAGGTAAAAAAGGAAAAATAGAAGTTTCTTAAGGCTTCTAGATGACAAGCCTCATGTCCTCCCTTATCTCTATCATTGTGGGTCAGTTGAGCTGGAGATCCCTCATCCTAGGATCCTAGAGGCCACCTCATCCACTAATATCTCAACCATCCCTATCCATTGAGCCTTATAAATACAATCTCATATCCATGTTTGAAAGGGGGGGAACTCTTAAGGTATTGTTATGCTGTTGGATTGATTACTTGGCCCAAGTCATTGGAAAGCATAGAGAGCTAGAGTCGGATCTTATGGGGATGAGAGTGCTTAGTTTCATGGAGATGCATGTCAACACTAAGGCTTGGTTGTAAACTTCTCCATATTTTTATCTTAATGCAAGTTGATTTCTATCCCACATTATTGTTGTTGTTCGATTTCACATGTATGTTGTTGGATTCCTTGGTCACTAACATGGATCAGTAGATTATATTCTAGCAGTTTTGATGTGTTTGCATGTTTAATCTTATTACAGGTACACAATAACTATTGAAGCATCACATTCCAGGTATCTACGGCATCCAGGGAGAGTCTTCAACCTCTGTCCTTCATTTGTTCTGGATATAAACCATTCAGACCAATGGAACACCTTACTATCCATAGGAGGTGAAATATTCCAGCTAACACATGGGCTCGTCCTTTGCACGCTTAAGCTCCATTGTGCATTTGTCAGGGAAGTTAAGGGCACTATGCCAGATGGGACCGAAAACCCTGCCGCCCTTTTCCTCGAACTTGTCTCTTTAATGTTACTGAATGTTTAGTGCTATTGTATCTTTTTCAAATTTCCCATGACCTTAACAGCTGTCAGTTCTTGCTAGCTATCTGTCACTTTCGGCCAGTTACCTTTTCCAATTTTTTTTTTTTTGCGCATCATGGCCTTATGGGACCGTGCTGCAGTCATCATGATAGGGTTTTAATCGACTACCATTGATAATTCCCGCCACCGGTGTTCCATCTAGCTTATGTAGTTTTACTTCACCTGCTTCAGTAGTGTGTGCAACTACATATGGACCTAACCAATGCATTTTTAGCTTACCCGGATTCTTGAGAAACTTAATATCATACATCATAACAAGTCCACCAACCTTGAACTGCTTTGTTGTGATGTGGTGGTCATGCCAGGCTTTCTGCTGCTGCTTTTCCACATTTTGATGGAATCCTGCAATTAAACGTTCTTCTTCCATTTGAACCAACTACACCAACCTTTCTTCTACAGCACCAGTATCTATCATCTCTATTATCGCAGCAATTCCTAGGCTCGGGAAAATGTATTCCATGGGCACGACTGCTTCTTGTCCATAGACTAAATAGAGAGGGGTGTATCCAGTTAGTCATTTGCATGTTGTTCTATAGGCTATAATACCGCTAAGACTTTCTAATCCCAGTCATCTCTATGCACATTGCATACTTTGGTCAACACATTCTCAAGTACCTTGTTGAATACTTCAATAGTTACATTTGCTTGAGGATGGTAGGGTGGTGTCTTCTTGTGTTGGATTTGAAATTCTGCAGTCAGTTCAACAATTAGCTTATTTACAAAATGTGTACCTTGGTCGCTAATTAGGATCTTGGGAAAACCAAATATTGTGATGACATTCTCAAAAAGGAAGTTGGTCGCAGTTTCAGCAGTACAATATTTTACAGGTGTTGCCTCTGCCCATATTGTCAAGTAATCAGTAGCAGTGATGATATAGCATGCACCAGTCCATTTTTTTAGCGGATGAATAGGGCCAACAAAATCCACTACCCATTTATCAAAGGCTTGCAGTGTAATTTGTGGAGCAAGTGGCATTTCATCATGTCATGATGGTTTCCCCATTCTTTAACACTTATCGCAATTATGAAAATATTTCCTTGTATCTGTTGCCGCCTTTTCACACACCTGGATCACGTGGCAGAAATCTTCAAGCCACTCGGTGTGTCCTTGGGGGCAAGTCTCGAGTCAAGGCTGTCACCTTGTTCTTGACTCCTCTGTTTAGGCTCAACTCCTAACGAAGCCAAGGGGGGTAGACCCTATTAAGTTACTAAGGATGATTTCTTAGTGTAATGATGTTGTACTGAATCAGTTATTTAGGAGTTTGAATATTTTAACTATAAGCAATCAAGATGACAAGATACGAATATACACACGAAAGCACAAAGTTGATACACAATATATATATGAAGCAGAAAAGACTAGTGCCTTAAAAATGGAGTCAAAAAAGATCAGTGTGCTTGCATGTGTCTGGAATAAATGTTTTGCGATTGCATCTTGGTACGTTTTAAGTTAAAATTGGAGTATGAGTTGTTTAAATTAGGCTTAAGGGGGACTCCAGATATACCCGAGAGTACTTGGAGTATGTCCAAAACAAATCCTATACGGCTACCCGCAAGGAATATGTGGGCTGAAATGGAGTCTCTGGGGCTGTGTTCGTAACGCACCCGTTAGGGTGTGATAGAGATCGGCGCCCCGAGGTCACTTTTCAGTAGGTTCCCGCTTCCTTTGGGTATTTTGCCACCGTAAAGGTTTGATCGAGGTGTTGGATTTTCACCTGATGGTTTGTTAATTGGGGAAGGTGAGTCCTAATTATGCTAGTCACCCAAGTGCTTTTGATACAGCTTGACTGATCGGACGAACCGCAGCCAAGTGCAGAGCATACACACTGGAGTCTTGTAAATTTTAATAAGTTTTAAAAGATGTGTTATTGCTTAAAAGAAAAGCCTCCAAGAACCTCTTTCGATCCAAGTGGATCTCAATCGGGGAATCAAGGAGGGGTTAATTTTAAAATGCTGATAAACAAAATATGAGAAAATAACACAACTACACAAATGCGGTTTTCTGATTAATCCTACCACGAATCTCTTTCCCCTTGTGGGTCACTCGGTAAATCGTGGGGTAAGTATTATGATTACTTTTGACAATAAGATATGGAATATGCAATTAACAACAAAATAAAATACACTACCCTATCAATCAGATAAATTCTAGTAAAAGGAAATAAGCAGAAAAAGACAAAAAAAGGCACCGACGCGAATCCCCCCAGGGGGGATGGGGAATGGGCTCGAAAGAGCCTATTCAAAGGATGATTTTATTACAGAGGTTACAATATCAAAGCACTGATAAAACAGAGCTTTCTTGGTCCTTATACAGGCTGAAACCAAGATATTACAGTTTATGCAAAACAATTACAAATTATGTGACGAAAGAGAGCCTCCTGGGGGGATTTGAGCGCTCCAAAAGCCACTTTGGACAGAAGCTTATTTTCTTCTCTGTTATACCTGATAAATGACAGTGAATGAATTAGAATAACAAATTCCCCAAATCACTTTAAGAGTGCCTTTGGGTCAGCCTACTTTATCTCAAAAAATTAATGAAATTGAACTAGTTAAACTGACGAAAATGGAACCAAGGAAAGCAAGCTTTCCTTGGGATCTTGGCCTGCTGTTTGTGCAGCCAATTAGCAGCACTGATATTGCAGAATATTGAAATTATTGAACAGCAAATGAAACTACCTTAACAGCAAGCTATTGATTCTTCACTAAAATACTTGCGAAACTAAG
>LPNX010988319.1:76397-106271 GCA_001517045.1 Pseudotsuga menziesii
ATAAAAAACACTAAGTACAACTTAGGTGGTAACAGTATCCATATGTACCATTGGCAACCAGATTCTAGCTTGCAAAATCTTGCACACTGTGTCTTTCCCGACATAGTGTCCTCCTAACACACTTGCATGCGCTTCAACCATTACCCATTTTCTTTCATGATCGAAGATGCATCTTCACAGTATTTCATCCGTTCCTAACTTATAGAGTTGTCCCGTGATTAGCATGCAGTCTGAAGCTTTGACAACTAATTGTTTCTTTCTCCATGTTGAATAGTCTTCAGGTGCATAGCCTGTGTTTAGTAAGTGTATAATAGCATAAGATTCTTTATCAACAACATCTATAGCAAATAGCCGCGCATCCGGTAAATTTTCCTCTAGGCTGGTGGGTTCCTCCCCACTTTCAATTCGTGATAAGTGGTCAGGCCCAACATTTAGTTGTCCTAGCTTCACAATGACTTCAAAGTCAAATTATTGAAATAGGAGGAGCCATCGACATATTCCCCCCCCCCCCAACACTGGCTTATTGACTAGGTACTTTACCATAGAATGGTCAGTGAACATTTTGAAGTGTCCACCCAATATATAATGTCTAAATTTTATGAGCGCATAGACCATTGCAATCCCTTCTCTTTCAGTTGTGGTATAATTTTTCTTTGTCGTTGCTAGTTTCCTACTTGCAAATTCGATCGGGTGGTCAATTGCGCCATCTCCTAGTTGGGTTAGAACTATACCAAGCGCAATTGATGATGCATCAACATGTACATGGAATTATTTTTTCCAATCCAGAAATATTAATATTGGTGCGGTAGCCATTTTACCCTTTAGCTTATCCAGGATCTCCTGGCATTTTTTATTCCATTCAAATTTGGCATCTTTTTTTAGAAGTTTCTCCATTAGGGAAGTTATCTCTACATACCCTCTTATGAATTTCCGATAATACCCAGTATGTCCCAATGTGGACCTGAGTTATGTGACCGATGTGGGTGGAAGCAAGTCAAGGATAATTGATACCTTTGCGGGATCGACCAGGATCCCATCGTGGCATACCACATGGCCCAGTAGTACACCGAATGGTGCACAAAATATACATTTTCTCAAGTTCAGCGCAATTTGATACTAGCAACACCTTTCCAGCATCATGCGCAAATTTTCAATATGGTCTCTTACCAGACCGAAGACTGTCCAGTTATCAAAGTATACTTCAAGAAGATTATGAATGAAATCTTTGAAAGCAGATACTACTATTCTAGAAAAAATATCAGGGGCGTTTTTAAGGCCAAAGGGCATTACCATGTATTGGTAGCATCCCCATTATGTTACAAATGTTTTCTTGTGTCGATATTCTTGCGCAATTCAGACCTGATGGTATCCCAAGAACCCGTCTATGAATGAGTACATTTCTTGTTCGCCAACACTTTCCAAAACTTCATCCATGAATGGTGTAGGGAATGGATCATGCAAGCAGGAATCATTTAGTTTCCTCAGGTCAACACAAATTCTGACTTCACCTGTCGCCTTCTTGTCCTGAATGACTATGGGGCTTATCCATTCCGACTCTTGAACTAGTTCAATAATTCCTACCTCCAACATGCGATCCAGTTTTCTTTTACTGTATCCTTATAACATGGGTTTAATCTGTATGGTCATAGTTTCACTGGTCTTGCTTCGGGTTTGAGTGGAATTTTCATTTCACCCAAATCCCCTACTATCCCCTTCATTTCCCTGAATTTCGTCGAGAATAGATGCTGAAATTCATGTAATAGATCGGTGACTTTGGTTACTGCTTCTTCATCCCAATAGTCTCCAATGTTGGAAAATTTCGGATTGTCCTCTAACCCAATGTTGACCTTTTTAATCTTTAGTGGCTTAACGAATTGCTCACTGGAAATGCCACTTCCTTCTACTTCGTGCGATCTTTCTGACTCTGGAATATTGATGTTGGTCAGATCATCATCCGGGTCTCCAGAGATATTATAGCATGTCATCCAATGTTAGACTATCTCATAGCATTGGTGGGAATGCGCAGCACAAGGTTGAGAATACACAATCTCTAGTGGGATCTCATAGAATATTTTCTCCTTAATAGTTTTCAGTGCAATTTCAACTGTTGGTTTCTCGTCCATGAACTGGAATGTGTAAGTTAATTTCTATGCTACTTCTTGCCATTCCCTTGTTTCTTGGTGCAGCTCCATAGATGCATACCAGCCTTGTGGTGTTGTCTCAAGAGTATGGATGAAATGGTGAACCCATTCCTGGAGAGGGTAGCTCAAGAATGTTGTGGAACATTGTTCTAAGTGTCTGATAGGGTCTGATAACCTCATATATCTTTCAGTTACAGTTGTAATTTCCTCCCCAAACCTTATTTCTAGCATCCTTCTGCATTGCATCCGTTCAGTTATGGTGTTCTTATGCGTGCCCCACCATCGCGCGGGTGTAGGTTTCAGTGCAAAGTCTAGTGAAAAAAGTCGCTACGGATCTATTACCAGTTCTTCAAATTCATTCAAGAACACTTCCAAGTTAGGAATTCCTTCATATATGGGTAGTGGTCATGACTAAGTTCCTATTTGTCTGACAAACTTAGTTATCCTGGCGCATTTTCTGGAAGAGACTTCATGCAATCAGTTCTGCCCACTTCTCTAGTGCCTCTTCTGAGTCTGATGTACATGAACTCTCACATTTCCAACTTAGGTTATTATCTGTAGTAGGATTAATATAGTCTTCCTGAAGGGCGGTTATATTGTATATGCTGTCAAGGTGGTCACCATGCCCTTCGTTGAACACTGGATGAACGTACCTTGGTCCTACTAGCGGGTCAAGGGGCGCAACAACTAACATCTCATCATCTTCAAATGATAGGATCCTTCTTTTAAAATTTATGATTATTTGGTTTTTCATTTCCCAATCAATCCCAAGAAGTGTGGAATATGGGATAGTATCATCTACTATATCTATGACTTTGAAGTCTACAAAAGTGCGTAATCCTTCGATATCCACTTGAACTTGACTTAGTCTACCAACAGGGAGGACCTTTGCTTGATTTACAAGCCTTAATTGAATGGGGGACCATTCTAAGGGTGTCTTTCCCATTATTTTCCACATCTAGCATGTTAAAATGTTGACATCAGATCCCAAGTCGAGGATGATATAGTCCATATCATAATCACCAATTTGTGCGGTCATCCTGATTTCGCGTCTTGTTTTGAGCTTGGTCTTGATACTGTTAACTTCTTTGGTAGAGGGTCTCCCTCTGAAAGTGTTTCAATGAGTGCTTCCAGTTTTTCAAGCGCTTCCTTATCCTTGATTAGCGCAAAACAACTTGACAAGAAAGGTTTAAGTTAATTAACCTTATATGTGTTCTTGTCCTCAATCCATTGTTCAAATATCTTCTGGAATATCTCAGGCATATATTTCACTTGTCCTGAGGTAGATGGCTTCTTTGCACTGATGAACTCTATGCAAACGTTCATGAATATGCGTTTCTATTCTTGAACGTTAAGTGGTGCTTTCTTCTTTATGGCAAGTCGCACCTGGGGTTGCGCGTGTGTCACAGGTTTTGTCGGCGTAGCTTGGTTCACACCTGTCATAGCACCTCGCCTTGTGACCACTACCACATTTGGTTCTCATGGTTCAGAAACTATCATCTATATTTTGATATTAGTGTTCGGGTTGGGAGCATTCTACATAGGATTTCGTACAAGGTTTGGTACTGAGTTGGCTACTCCAAGCGTCCGAGCTTTCCATCGAGTGGTGAGCTGTGGGCATTGCTCCACATTGTGATCCTGCCTACAATATGATCAAGTCCTCACAGGTTCTGGGAAGTCCCTAGCATGATGCCCCAGTACTTCACAATTGTAACATACAACTGGCCCCCTCCCTCGCCCAAATCCTCCTCCTCCCCGACCCTTATAATTGCCACCCCCCTTTGAGGTGGTTGTAACAGGTATTGTGGTTGCTGGTACTGCTATTGATATAAGTTATAGGGGGGCGTATTCTGAAATTGTGGTGCCATTTGAAACTGTTGTGGAGACAGGAATTGAGGTGTATCCTGAAACTGGTGAGTAGCCTAGAACTGATGTGGGGTTTGTTCAATCTTTACTTACTCCTAATTCTTCATCAAATATGCATCTACCATTTTCTCCCTCATGAGTTGGTAGGCGCTGTAATCCTTTTCATCATGGAATATAGATTTACAAAATATACAATATAGACTAGTTGGTGTACATACCGTCTTGTGCATGAACAGGAAATCTACATCTCGGTGTCCTCTTGTTTGGTAGATATTGCACTAGGGTAACCATTGGCTATTCAATGGGTTTGGCCCACCGGATGAGAAGTAGTTCATATATGCTGGGAATTCATATTTGGTCTGTCCGTTGGTCCAGCATCGTGTACACTAGAGGTCTTCATGTGCTTCTTTTCCACTTTTCATATCTTGGAGTTGAATAGTCATATTAGCCAACTGAGACTAAATCTGTATCATTCCTGTGGCACCGTCCCCAATGGGCAAAGCCTCTAGCTTCATTGCTAACTCCAACGCATCTATCTACATTGTGACCTTTTGCTACATGAGTGGTCCTCTTATATGTGGCAGTAGTGTAGCAATAAACCACTCTTTATGTTGCACATCCGAAATCTGGAAACTGACCTTAGCCATCAGGGTTTTGAACCGCTGGTCGAAGTCCCGTAGCCTTTTTGTTGGAGCCTTCTTAATCTCCTTGATCTATGTAATACATTGGGACTCTAATTCAGTCTTTCAGAACTCCAAGATCATTGCTCACCAAATCTCCTCAATAGTCTTATGGGGGGTTCCCGTTGGTGGGGCACAAAATTTCATGAACCAATCCAGGGTGTGACCCCTTAAGGTCGTGATCATATGTGCCTTCTTTATATCGGCATTATGTAATAAGTGTACCATCCATATAGCATCACAAAGGAACCAATGTTGTTCTGGGTCTTCTCTTCCATTCCCATTAAAGGTGGGTAGTCTAATTTCTATCCCTACCATTAGGGTGGCACTAGGATTGTTCATTGGATTCCCTGAATTTACAGGATTTACTGGGATCCCTGATGGGATTCCTTGCACACTAGTCCCAACACTAGGACTGCTAGTGTTCACAAGTGGTTCAGGTGAGTAACTTGTAGGTCTCACTCTAGGGGATCTCTCTCGAATACCGTAGTCACCTCCTATTCTTATTGATTCTACAAACCCTCCCGATTCTGCTCTCTCAGAAACCAGGATATACTCCTCCTCTTCGTCGTAGGATCCTTCATCTAGGTATGAATCACATCCATATTCACCCTCCCTAGGAAATCTATAGGCCCTCCTGCCACCTGCTACCTTTCTCTTCTTCCTTGACCGAAACCTCCTTCCGCTTCTCAAGAATCTAGTGCCTAACTCATCCTCAAAACTTCCTAAGAACATCTCTTCTTACTACCTTCCATATTAATCCCAGCTCTTACATAGCATATCCACTCCACAGAATGCATGACTCACTTGCTACGACAGTCTCCCTATCCAATTTCTTGCACTCACTCGTCTTTCGATGGCCCCTTCTTGCATGAACATCAATGTTTTAGCATCCAGCCAGTATTCTATCTCCTCCTTCGTTGGGTGTCACAACATCTCCCGATTTAATCAATAGGGTCCCGGAAATAGAACCATTTGTTGGCCACTTTTCCCCACCCGCGCGACCCAGGTTCTGTACAACCTGTCGATCCAACAACTACCCGAGATACTGGCTTGATAGAGCAACTCCATCAACAACACCTGTGAAGCAAGTGCAGTCTCTCAACAAAGGCAGGAGGGTGGCTAGAGAGAGGAGTCAGTTCTATGCGACCGATCACAAACATATGTCATCACGCATGACCTGACCTTCCGTTCCACCTCGCAGCTAGTGCAACTTGTGTAGCACAACTAATTCACATCAATCGACTCTACAACTTAAGTCAGGATTCATAACAGGAATCATACATAATGATATATATACAGATTCAATTCAACAATTCCTTCCATTCATTCATTTACCAATTGCAAGAAACTAACAGAGACTCAATCAACATTCAACATTATACGAAAAGAAAATAGTAATCAGTCAAATAGACATTCACCATATTAACCATTCATCCAAAAACAATAGATAACATGGAAACCCATCTGGGGAAAACCACCAAGGTGCTCTTCATTTGGCATGAGAAAGGATATAGCACCTTGCAGTCTGCGGGATGCAAACTGATCTTGAGATTTGTCTTTAAGTTCAGAATTATGGTTCTCATGCTCTTTGTCTTATTTCTCCTAATCTACTGCTACTGCCTACAGATCCACACATAACCTAGATCTACTTCCCTAGCATCTGCATCGCTCTAGCAGAGCTCTCCCATTGCACTAACCCTGACTGCTTCCTACAGATTCCCGATTACCATCCTCTTAGATTTGTTCTCTGCAACTGTATACAAATCTCATCTATCAAACCTATTATGTAATTACGACTAATGAAAAGAAACCCTCTAATTATTAAATCTCTCCTATTTATATTATTTTACATGACCACACCGGGTCAACTGCTTACAAGCAGTCTGTTAACTATCACCATCAGCCACCCCCCAGGCTATAGCTGTGGTGACCATGACTTGACATGAGGCACTAACGGCCTTACTTACAGCATGCATCTACTCATGTGGCATCTATCGACTTAAGCCGACTTCCGCACCCACGACCGCCCTATCGTTTGCACGCTTTCTGCGCTTGCCTTTCCTACACCGCACACCTCTCTAATCATCCTGCGTGGGCCCTTTACGTCCTTCGCGATCTTCATTTGCTTCTATCACGCACGTGACGCATTTTCCTTGGTTGCGCACATGAACTTCCTCCTTATGCCCCTTTCCCGGGCCAACAAAAATGTTTGGCAACTAACCATGCCTTAAGTCTTTCAACACTTCCATTTGATTAATACTTAGTTCTATAGACCCATTTACATCTAACAAGTTTTCTTCCTTTTGGAAGAGGTATAAGATCCCAAGTATACTTTGCCACTAAGGAACAATATTCTTCACCCATAGCTGCATCCCAATCTGGATTTTCTGAAGCTTCTGCAAAATTGTCTATAACATGATTCTTGAAAACTTGAGCCAAAAGAGAAGAGGCTCAATGAAACTAAGAACATGGTAGACGTTGATCTCTAGGATCATCGACAAGATCACCAACTTCTTCACATGTTGAACGAACCCATCGAGGAAGCAATGGTGCTGGTGCAACTAGAGGAATATGAGCAGGAGGAGGTGAATTTTCATCCTCACTGTCATCATCAAAAATTGGAGTTGGAAAGCTGTCAAGGAAGTTGGAAGTAGAAGAAGGAACAATCACTGAATCGGGCTCGTATTCCAAAGATGCCACAACCCCCGAGTTAGGATCGCAAGCCAAGATATTTTCATCAAATTTAACATCTCTTCTAATGATTACATCATTTGAATGTGGTTGAAGAAGTCTATAACCTTTTACATATTTAGAATTTCCAACAAATATGCACTTTTCACTTTTAGGTTGCACTTTCTGTTTTTCATTCGGAATGTGAGCCCATGATTCACTATGAAACAAATGGAAGTGACTTACATCTGGTTTAATTTTACTCCATGCTTCTTCCGATGTTATACCTTGTAAATCTTTAGTGGGGCTGCAATTAACTATGTAATTTTCTAAATTTATGGCCTCATCCCAAATTTGAAGACTTGGTCCCTTAGATTGGATCATACAATTATCCATTTATTTTAAAGTGCGGTTCTTCCGTTCGGCTACACCATTTTGTTGTGTTGTAGATGGAACACTGTGTTGTTGTTGGAGTCCTTGTTCAGTGCAGAAAGTAGGAAAATTTTTGTTAACATATTATCCTCCATTGTCGGATCTTAACTTAATGATTTGATGACCATATTTTTTTTCAACAAGGGCATTGTAGGCCAAGAACATGTTAAATACTTCACTCTTAAGTTTTAGGAAATAAACCCAAGTGTGTATAGACTAATCATCAATGAAAGTTAAGAAATATTTGAAACCAGAAAAGGAAGCATATGGAAGAGGACCACACAAGTCACTATACACAAGCTCCAAAGGAACCTGTTGTTGCCGCCTTTCACACACTTGGATCACGTGGAAGAAATCTTCAAGCCACTCGGTGTGTCCTTGGGGGCAAGTCTTGAGTCAAGGTTGTCACCTTGTTCTTGACTCCTCCATTTAGGCTCAAATCCTAACGAAGCCAAGTGGGGTAGACCCTATGAAGTTACTAAGGATGATTTCTTAGTGTGATGATGTTAAACTAAATCATTTATTTAGGAGTTTGAATATTTTAACTATAGACAATTAAAGATGACGAGATACGAAAATAAACACACGAAAGCACAAAGCTGATACACAATGTATATATGAAGCAAAAAAGACTAGTGCCTTAAAATGGAGTCGAATCAATAAAATCGATGTGCTTGCGTGTGCTTGGAGTGAATATTTTGTGATTGAATCTTGGTATGTTTTAAGTTAAATGTGAAGTATGAGTTGATTAAATTAGGCAAAGAGGGACTCCAGATATACCCAAGAGTACTTGGAGTATGTCCAAAAATAAACCGTTACGGCTACCTGCAAGGAATATGTGGGCTGAAATGGAGTCTCTGGGGGCTATTGTTCGTAACGCACCCATTAGGGTGTGACAAAGATCGGTGCCCCGAGGTCACTTTTCAGTAGGTTCCCGCTTCCTTTGGGTATTTTTCCACCGTAGAGGTCTGATCTAGGTGTTGGATTTTCACTTGATGGTTTGTCAATTGGGAAGAGTGAGTCCTAATTATACTATTCACCCAAGTGATTTTGATATAGCTTGACTAATCGGATGAACCGTAGCCAAGTGCAGAGCATACACACTGGAGTCTTGTAATTTTTAATAAGTTTTAAACCGGATGTTCTTGTTTAAAAGGAAAGCCTCCAAGAACCTCTTTCGATCCAAGTGGATCTCAATCGGGGAATCGAGGAGGCGTTAATTTTAAAGTTTTAGATAAACAAATGATAGAAAAAAGAAAACAAATACACAGTTCGAGTTTCTTAATTAATCCTACCACGAATCTCTTTCCCCTTTCGGGTCAATCGGGAAATCGTAGGGTAAGTATTATGATTACTTTGAAATGTAAGATATGGATTATGATATTAATAATGAACTAAAGTATACTACCTTGCAGATCAGATCAATTCTAGTAAAAAAGAAATGAACAGAAATCGACGAAAAAGGCACCGACACAAATCCCCCCAGGGGGGGTTGGGAAATGGGCTCGAAAGATCCTGTTCCAAAGATGATTTTATTACAGCAGTTAAAATACCAAAGAATTGATAAATCATAACTTTCTTGGTCCTTATACAGGTTGAAACCAAGTTTTTTACAATTTTACAAAAAGAAATTAAGATTTTCTAGTGAAAAGGGAGACCCCTGGGGGGATTTGAATGCTCCTGAGACCACTTCAGACAGCAGCTTCCTTTTCTTTCTGTCAGACCTTCTAAAAGACAGTGATCAATTTAGAATAAAATATGCCCAAAATAACTTTAAGAGTACCTTTGTATCAGCCTACTTTATCTCAAAAAATAATGCGGTTAAACTAGCTAAACCGGTGAAAAAGGAACCAAGGAAAGCAAGCTTTCCTTGGGATCTTGGCTTGCTGTTTGTGCAGCCAATTAAAGTGCACTGATATTGCAGAATATTAAATTTATAATAGCGAACAGAAATCTAATGCATGTGATCTACAAGTTTTCTTTAAAATTCATGCAAAAAGGACGATTTCCATATAGCTAGATCTAGGATGCTTATGAAACTTTTTTAAGTGCAAGATCTAGGATATGAGCTATGAAATATTAGATCTATGTATATTTTACTTTGATGAAACAGAACCAAATGAAATCACAACTATGAACTGAAAAAGTAACCGGGTAAAGTGTTGATTTTTTAGGGAGGAAGAAGAGGAGGAAAGTGATGTTTTCCTTGAAGATCCCCAGTGGAGCTTTCAGGTGGAATGTCGAGGGACTATGCCTTTTGCAAGTTTTTGAAAAGAATGAAGAAACAAACTAGATCAGCATCCTCTCCAAAGTGTGAACCTACAACTCAGCTGAAATCAAAGAACTTGCCAAGAAACTTATGAGATCCGATTAGTACATACAAAGAGATTCAAGATAACATGCATATAAGCTTATAGGACATGCTAAATCCAGATCTCTAAACATGCATCAAAGGAGAGTGACAGACAATAAACCTATTGAACAACACCTTTCCTATCAAGATTTTAATAAGCTAATTACCAATCTTAACCACAGATCTACAAGACATTAGCAAAAAATGACCACAAATATAGGTTACCTCAGTAAAACAATGGAAATAATCATCCACACATGTAATGGCACCACACCGTATTGCCTCCAAAGATTTTATTTATTTCAAATGCAGAATTACAGAGTTACAAGAGCAGCAGCACCTCCTTCCCAGTTCTAACTAGCTTGGAAGAGGAGGCTGTGCCTGGATATATACAATTTGCAGGCCATCTAGCCCAGGGGGGGCGCAATTCCTCATGGAATCAAGTGAAATCAACTGATGGAGAGTCCATCAATGCATAACTGAAGCTGCACTGAGCCTACTTGTCAACTGGGGGCTTGATTGAGCTGACACATCAACCCATACACCAACACATCAGCCCACAGAGCATCCAGGAGAGTCCACATGTGTGGAGGAGAGAGAGAGGGCGCAATTCCCCATGAAGACCACTGTAGATCAGCTCTGGATCTGATTTGATCCCGTCCTTCAGTCAAGGATTTGTCAGATCCAGTCAATCTGCTCCACTTCTGATTGATTTCAGTCAAATCGGTTGAGTATCCACTGATTTATTGATTTTGGATTTGCTCCATTATTCATTAATTTATTAATTAAAATAATCAATAATTGATTTTTGGGGCTTTCTGACCTGAGTGATGGAAGATCACTCAAAACTTAGGAAAAAGTGGGTCCATGGGTTTACATGGTGCTCTTAGCTTGAAAATGAGCACCTACATGACTGAAACCGATTATTTGGCCCACTTTTATTACAAAATCAATTTTTCCAATTAAACTATTAAAAAATAGCCTAAGTTTTGGAAAATTTTAATTTAATAAAAAAAACACTGAAAAAATTAAAAAAATGAAAAATTGAAAAACACCTAAGGGGACTTAGACATGTTCATATCACTCAAACAAGATGTCTAGCATGCCTATACATTGACACATGGACTCTAATAACCTCAATATGCCTAAATGCCAAGCCAACCACCCCAACTTTGGAGGTATGGAGTGAAAAACTCAGAAATTATCATTCGTTTGTTCAACAACCAATAATAACCAAGGGAAAAAACACCCTGGGCTGATCAAATTGACAAATGAAGTCTAAGAAACCGAGTCTTTTACAAACACTATCATGCTAGAACATTTATTACAATTGCTCCATGGGGTATGAACATGTGATATAGTACAACAAGCACTTCCCAGAAGTACTTCCAAAGGTCTTTTTGAAGTCCGAACAAGTTAACCTTATCCGGTTCACCAGGCTCACTTGATAAAAACCACTAAGTATAAATTAGGTGGTAACATTCTGGCTCCATCTGGGACACATTCTCTGACTGATCTTCTATTCAAAGGAGAGGATGTGAGAACTTTGGAATCTCTGGTTCCTGCAAGGAAATTAGAGTTTGTCAGTAAAATGTATATATAAGAAAAATTTAGCCATAAAAAACAAACTAATGTACATAATTAATCTATAATGTGAAAGAAGGAATATTTTACAAAAACCAATATACAACGTAAAACTGTCAACATGGTACAAGATAACTATAATACAACAATATGATATATACAATTTACAAATACATGTAGGGCAAGGTTTAGAAATTGGCCTTGAAACCACCGATGCCACTAAAGGCATCAAACTGTCTCGGCGAAAAATAGCTTGAGGAGGAAACCATTCATTGGTAAGCTCAGTATTTCTCCTTCCAAGTCATTTACATAGAATGAGTTCGTTCCTGATATTTCATCGATGATGTATGGTCCCAACCACAGGTTATCGAGCTTTCCATGTTTCCCAGTTTTTTCCCGTCGTTTGTCCCAATGTAGAACCATGTCACCTACTTGGAAGGAACCTGGCCGGGTAGACTTATCAAAGGCTCTCTTGACCTTGTCTGAATTTTTGATACTATGGTCAAGAGAGTCTCTTCTGCTCTCATCTAGCTCGATCAACTAGTTTATTCTATTCTGGATGGCTTCTTGATCTGAGGTGAATGTCGGAGGAGCTGATAAACTAGAAGCTTTAGATGGACTAGTAAGGTAACATCAAGGCCATAGACTAGTTTGAAAGGGATCCTCCCTGTTGAACTTTTCTTAGTGATCCTGTCGGCCCATAACGCCAATTTGATTTTGCTATCCCAAGCCTTCTTATTGTCACCCACAATTTTTTTGATTATGGTCATTAAGTTCTTGTTACTTGATTTTGCTAGACCATTTCCTTGGGGATAGTAATTAGATGAGTGAGATAGGATAATGCCGTACTTGAAACAGAAAGATGACATCTCGGAAGAAACAAAGCATGGGCCATTATCCATGATTATTCTAGCTGGCAAACCGAATCTTCTGATGATTTTATCTTCTAGGAAATCCATGATTATGGAATCGGTTTCCTTTTTGGTGGGTATCGCCTCTACCCACTTGGTAATCTGTGGCAGTAAGAATCCAAGAGTAACCATTGCTTGAGTTATCCTTGAACTTACCGATGAAGTCAAGCCCCCATTGCTGAAAAGGGGCTTGGACTACTATTGGATTTAGAGGCAAGGCTTTGATTTGTTGCTTTCCGGTGAATAACTGACACTGGGGACAAACTCTGACAGCCTTGTGCACATCTGAGAATAGGTTTGGCCAATAGTAGCCTACTCTAAGTATTTTGTGGGCGGTAGTTTTAGCTGCAAAATGTCCACCACAAAATCCTGAATGGAACTCAACCATGAGTTTCTTAGACTCAGGTTCATCGACACATCTAAGTATCAAACCATCTGGGTTTCTCCAACCCAAACCATCTTTGGTGAGACAATACTTAGTTGCATTTAACCTTAGTGCCCTTCTTTTATGGCCCAGTAAGTGATCGGGGCATGTAAGGTTGCGGAGGAAAAATATGATGTCGATGTACCAGGGGTGCTGCTCTAATCTTTGAAACTCATCTGATACATTTTGCTCTGAATTGCTGCTCTAGCATATTACTCCTAAAGCCTTCTCATTTCCTTGGGTCAACATCTTTGCAAGACCCTGTCCCTTGATTAATTTAGTAGGTCTTATCTCCAAATCATATTCCTGGATTTTTGAAACCCACTTGCCCCTGATTCCTAGGCAATCCTGTTGGGACATGATATCTTTAACAGCTGCATGGGTTACATATCCAATGATTTTGGAGTAACCTATATAAGTTCTGAAATGTTTAAGGGACTTGACAAGAGCATAGGCATGTTTCTCCATCATGGTATACTTCAATTCTGAATTTTGTAAGGCTCTACTCATAAAGGTTATGTGTTGCTCTTGTCCCTCCTTATTCTTTTGGAGTAAAACATTGGCAATGGTGTCTTCTGAGGAAAAGGAAAATATTTGGAATTCTTTGGCATAATCTGGGCTAGTCAAGACCGGGGACATGGATATGGAATTTTTTATGGACTTGAATGCATCTTTCCCTTCATCTGTCCACTCAAACTTAGCAGCCTTCTTTAATAGCTTTTGTAGAGGTTTCATTAATTCTGCTAAGTTTGGGATGAATCTTCTTATGAAATTGATTTGACCATTAAAGGACTAGAGAGCTTTTAGATTATGAGGCAAGGGGAATTTCTTAATAGCTTCAACTCTCTCAGGATCAACCTTGACACCATCTTTAGAAATAATGTTCCCCAACAACTTGCCTTCATCAACTCCAAAGATTAACTTGGCGGGATTCAAGGAAATACCATATTTCCGACATCTTATAAAAACCTGCCTAAGATGACTTATGTGGTCAGATATTTATCTTGAAAAAACAGTTAAGTCATCCTGATATATTTCAATTATTTTTCCTATAAGTTCTTTGAAGGCAAAATCCATGGCTCTTTGGAAGGTGGCACCAGCATTCAATAAGCCAAAAGGCATTCTTAGAAATTTATAGGTACCCCAAGGTGTGGTGAATGTAGTCTTATGTTGATCTTCTTTATTTACCAACACCTGGTTATAACCAGAAAATCCATCCAACATGGACATCATTCCTGATCATGTTACTCTTTGAAGCAAAGTTTCCATGTAGGGTAATGGGTAATTATCTTTGAGGCATGATGTATTCAGATTTCTAAAATCTATACATATTCTAATTGACCCATTCTTCTTTCTAACAACAACTAAGTTGGAGCACCAAGATGAATGCCTCGTAGGTGGTATGATCCCTGCCCCTAGCATCTTCTGAAGTTCCTTTTGCACAATGGGGGCCAACTTAGGGTTTATTCGCCTAAGTTTTTGTCGGAAAGGTTTGGCCTCCTTAGCTTCTTCTGTGAGGGGAATAGTGTGTTGAAACACATCCTCCCTATAGGCTTTCAGCTCATCATAACTAAAGGCCAACACATCTCTATACTCTTTGATTAGGTTGATCAAGTTGTTCCTTTCCTTTTCCAAAGTACCTTTTCCAATTTTTATTAACTTGGGATCCTTGTCAGTTCCTATGTTTATTTCCACATAATTCCCAGTTTTTATTTATTCTTTTTGTTTTTTATGATGATCCTGACGATCTAAAATATTCTCGAAAGCTATAAGGCTACTCGGGATGTGATTCCTTTCATTATCCTCGCACTCCTGATACTCTTTACCTTCCTGCTGATAACTGATCTTGCAACCCTCAAACTCTTGTAGATTGTGGATGAATCTCAAGAGTTGCTCATCATTTGTGAACACTTGCCAGTGGTCTATATTATCTGGAATTGAAGGTCTGAAATTTATTTCCATCTTTCCATTCCCATTAATCATTTCATCCGATGGTTGTAGGGTGGATGCTGCTACCGCTAATTTATCTGATAACCCATTCATTTCCCTATGGACCTTTTTAATGTTAAGTGCATCAAACCATTCTATAGTGTCCCATGTGGCATTCCTATACTTCCTTAGTCTGTCATTTTTTCATTGAAACTGATTCTTAATCTGGAGGACAACTATATTTGAATCACCCTTTATGTTCAACATATTTATCCCCATATCTTTAGCAGTTTCTAACCCTAGGATCAATGCCTCATACTCAACTACATTGTTTGATGCTTCAAACTCTAATCTGAACACAAAGTTATAGACTTTATTTGAAGGAGAGATGATGACGATGCCCGCACCCTTTCCGGTTTTGGAATAAGCCCCATCAAATTACATTTTCCAAACTTCATCGATCTTTTCATTTTTAATGTTTTCCTTAATGGGGGCCATGAAATTTGACAAAATAGCATAGTTTCCAAATTTATCAGTGAAATGAACAAATTCATTTCCGGGATTCTTAGGGTTTTCTACATGCCGTTTCCTCAGCTTTTCTCTGTGGAGAATCACCCTAGTGTTCTCTGATGCAGGTATAGTAGCATATGTCCAATCCATTTGAATGTGCCCACCAAGAGTTGCAGCCCATTTTCTAGATAATAACATACCCCAATTATCTGGAACATCTATCACCACCACATCCATCGACATGTCGATATCAGGATACTTAGCCAACTTAACTTGCAAATTTAAGATTATCCCTACCACTTCAACTTCTCTTGCATCCATGGCACAAACATTGTGGTAGGGTCGGGTGACCCTTAGATTTAATTTCTCCATTACTTTTCTTGTCATGACATTTGATGAAGCACCTGAATCTAACATACAGTTATGAAGGAGAAGTTTATCAACTAAGAGGGAGACATAAAAAGGTGGGTGATCTTCTCTTCTCATATCAACACTGTTGAGGACTATGGGCATATCTATGGGTTCAATATGTTCAGCTTCAAATATAAAATTATTATTAGGAAGAGGATCTTCTTCGATAATATTATGAGCTTTACTTTGACTATCCTCTAAGGCTTTCAACAACTTTTCTTTTTGACCGGGAATTTTAAGGACATTAGTTGCATAAACATGAATCTTAGCACTACTTATCCATTCTCCCATATCAATATTTGACTCAGGGAAAATAGGAGGATCTAGGAGGTGAGGAGTGGTTACCTTTGGCTTGTACTGTTTAGACAGTGATTTCTTGTATCTCCTTTGATACATAGCTCCCTTGAACCTAGCATCCTTCATTTCCTTAATTTCCTCCGGAGGAGGCATTGTACCATAAATGTTAGACAGGAGATCCTTCTCGAAACTATAATCTGTGGCCTGCTGCCAATGCTGGTTTGATAGAGGATAGGTTCGGCCTACCTTGTACACATGATCAGACTCGCCTGATGTTGTTTCCTGATTACTGACCTCCGCCATCCCATGTTCTATAACCTGGTTTGCTATGTAGCAAGTGCTTTCTGGGTGGAATTGCTCACAAGGTCTACACCATGGAATTACTTCATCTACCAGGTTAGTTGAGTCTAACTGGTTTGGAATCCTAGGCTCTTGCTGAGGAAACTTCTTTTGATATACTTGATTCTGTTTTGGCTGAAAATATCTAGGTCCACTATTTCTCTCCAGTGTGACTATTCTATTTTGGATTTTATTCATTTGCATAGTTTGGTCTATCATGAATTGGTTCTAACTAGTCATCACTTTTTCAAACATGCTAGTTATCTTTTCCATGGGGTCTTTAGAGGTTTCCTTTTCCTCTAATTCAATGGACTTTCCCTTCTCTTTGTTGTACGAAGTGTTTCCCCTAGTGTAACCTGGAATGTTGGACTTGCCCGAAGATTGCATATTCCTTTCTATTTTCTCGACCAGATCTTGAGCAGTTTTTAGATCGACTGGATCTTTATCCCTTAATTGGTATCTCAAATCACCAGTGAAAGCTTCGATGTAGGATATTAATATGGAGGCATCCCTTGGCTTGATGTCTCTATGGAGGTCCGCAACCACACGCCTGAACTTTGTATTAAATTCATCCATGGTTTCATTCTCCATCTTCTTTACATTATGAAGGGCAGCAAGCAAATGTCTTGGTTCTTTCTTTTCCCCCCATTTATTCTTAAAACCTTCTAGGAATTCATTAAGGGTTTTATATGAATCATCACCAAGGTGGGCATACCACTTCGCAGCATCATCCTCTAAGGATAAAGCAAAGAGCTTCATTTTGATATCTTCATGGTTAGAGGCAACATTGTCGCAGTAACTGACTAGGTGCCTTTCAAACTTTTGGAGATGATTCTTGGCAGTGGTAGCATTATTTCCCTCAAACTTGGGGAGCTTCTTGATAGCATCATTCAGAATGTTATGAGGAGCACCTGCTATCTGAGAAAAGTCAAGGGGTTTGTAAAAATCTGTCATTTCTTGAGATTGGAAAGTATGACTCTCTACAAATATGTGATGGATATCTGAGAGGGATTGGTCTCCTAAATCTTCAAGGTTTCTACGAGAAGTCTACCTATTCAATCTTTCCCTAATAAACCTTTCGGGATCAGGGAGAGGATTGAATAATTGTCGACGGTTTCTTCAGGTAGAAATTCTTGAAGGGATGTTAGACAGTGGAGTCACTAGATGGATCGAGTTTTAATTTTTATGTTTTGTAAAGACTAGATCAATCAAAAGTTTTTTTATCTTTTTAGTTGTTTAGAAAAAAGTTAAGCTAAGTCGTAATCGGGAATAAAAATATTTATTCTCGGCAACGACGCCAAAATGTTGTTGCTGCCTTTCACACACCTGGATCACGTGGTAGAAATCTTCAAGCCACTCGGTGTGTCCTTGGGGGCAAGTCTCGAGTCAAGGCTGTCACCTTGTTCTTGACTCCTCCGTTTAGGCTCAAATCCTAACGAAGCCAAGGGGGGTAGAACCTATTAAGTTACTAAGGATGATTTCTTAGTGTGATGATGTTAAACTGAATCAGTTATTTAGGAGTTTGAATATTTTAACTATAGACAATTAAAGATGATGAGATACGCAAATAAACACATGAAAGCACAAAGCTGATACACAATGTATATATGAAGCAAAAAAGACCAGTGCCTTAAAATGGAGTCGAATCAATAAAAACGATGTGCTTGCATGTGCTTGGAGTGAATGTTTTGTGATTGCATCTTGGTATGTTTTAAGTTAAATGTGAAGTATGAGTTGATTAAATTAGGCAAAGGGGGACTCCAGATATACCCGAGAGTACTTGGAGTATGTCCAAAAATAAACCTTTATGGCTACCCGCAAGGAATATGTGGGCTGAAATGGAGTCTCTGGGGCTATTGTTCGTAACGCACCCATTAGGGTGTGACAGATATCAGCGCCCCAAGGTCACTTTTCAGTAGGTTCCCGCTTCCTTTGGGTATTTTTCCACCGTAGAGGCCTGATCTAGGTGTTGGATTTTCACCTGATGGTTTGTCAATTGGGAAGAGTGAGTCCTAATTATACTAGTCACCCAAGTGCTTTTGATATAGCTTGAATGATCAAACGAACCAAAGCCAAGTGTAGAGCATACACATTGGAGTCTTGTAATTTTTAATAAGTTTTAAACCGGATGTTCTTGTTTAAAAGAAAAGCCTCCAAGAACCTCTTTCAATCCAATTGGATCTCAATCGGGGAATCGAGGAGGGGTTAATTTTAAAGTTTCAGATAAACAAATGATAGAAAAAATCAAACAAATACACAGTTCGAGTTTCTTAATTAATCCTAGAATAGGTTTGGCCAATATTAGCCTGCTCTAAGGATTTTGTGGGTGGTAGTTTTAGCTGCAAAATGTCCACCACAAAATCATGGATGGAACTCAACCATGAGTTTCTTAGACTCAGGTTCATCGACACATCTAAGTATCAAACCATCTGGGTTTCTCCAACCCAAACCATCTTTGGTGAGACAATACTTAGTTGCCTTTAACCTTAGTGCCCTTCTTTTATGGCCCAGTAAGTTATCGGGGCATGTAAGGTTGCAGAGGAAAAATATGATGTCGGTGTACCAGGGGCGCTTCTCTAATCTCTGAAACTCATCTGATACATTTTGCTATGAATTGTTGCTCTGGCATATTACTCCTAAAGCCTTCTCATTTCCTTGGGTCAACATCTTTGCAAGACCCCGTCCCTTGATTAATTTAGTAGGTCTTATCTCCAAATCATATTCCTGGATTTTTGAAACCCACTTGCCCCTGATTGCTAGGCAATCCTGCTAAGACATGATATCTTTAACAGCTGCATGGGGTACATATCCAATGATTTTGGAGTAACCTATATAAGTTCTGAAATATTTAAGGGACTTGACAAGAGCATAGGCCTGTTTCTCCATCGTGGTATACTTCAATTATGAATTTTGTAAGGCTCTACTCATAAATGCTATGGGTTTCTCTTGTCCCTCCTTATTATTTTGGAGTAAAACACTGGCAATGGTGTCTTCTAAGGCAAAGGAAAATATTTGGAATTCTTTGGCATAATCTGGGCTAGTCAAGACCGGGGACATGGATATGGCATTTTTTATGGACTTGAATGCATCTTTCCCTTCATCTGTCCACTCAAACTTAGCATCCTTATTTAATAGCTTTTGTAGAGGTTTCATTAATTATGCTAAGTTTGGGATGAATCTTCTTATGAAATTGATTTGACCATTAAAGGACTGGAGAGCTTTTAGATTGTGAGGCAAGGGGACTTTCTTAATAGCTTCAACTCTCTCAGGATCAACCTTGACACCATCTTTAGAAATGATGTTCCCCAACAACTTGCCTTCATCAACTCCAAAGATTGACTTGGAGGGATTCAAGGAAATACCATATTTCCGACATCTTATAAAAACCTGCCTAAGATGACTTATGTGGTCAGATCTTTCTCTTGAAAAAACAGTTAAGTCATCCTGATATATTTCAATTATTTTGCTTATAAGTTCTTTGAAGGAAATATCCATGGCTCTTTGGAAGGTGGCACCAGCATTCAATAAGCCAAAAAGGCATTCTTAGAAATTTATAGGTACCCCAAGGTGTGGTGAATGTAGTCTTATGTTGATCTTCTTTATTTACCAACAAAACCGGGGAGTGCCAAGATCCTCCTTAAGCTATTGTCACCTCATCATTTGACAGGTTTTTATTTGTTCAGGTTATTTATAATTTATTTACTGTTTTCAGCAAATGTTTACTAGTTTTTCAAATATATGCATGTGATTGTTTTGTTAGGGTTTATGCAAAAAAGAGCATGGTTTATTGATAAATTAGTGATTTGTAGATTATGTTTAAAACAGTAGTGCTATTGCTAAATGAAAAGTGAATAGAAATAAATTACCACACTGTATTTTTCCACGCCTTGTATAGGCAGTACTCTAGTATAGTTGGTTGATTAAGTAGATGTGATGATTTGTTTACCAACTCTGAATGAAAATTGCAAATGATTTCTTTTATAGATTCATATGATTTATTTACAGAAATTTTTACTATACTTAATCTATCTACAGAAAGTAACTATACTATTTAATCACAGGAAAAGAATAGATTGTAAATTAGTTATTAGTAGTCATACTATTCACAGAACTATTACTAGTACTAATATTATTATAAACATAATAACTAAAGTTAAATAAACCAATATAGGAATAGTAAAAGACAGCATTTAAGGTTTGAAGCTAGATAGTATTCCATAGGTTCTTATAATAACTTATTCTAAGTTCATATTTGCATTCTGCACTAAAAACAGATGTTTTTACTGTAAACTTCAAAGATTTACTTAAGGTTATCGAAAGATAGGTTTTATCCCTATAAATAGACCTTCATACTCTTAATTCCTTTATAAAAATTTAACAGCTGTAATTAATTATTTATAAAAAAAATACAAATAGGAAAAAAAAACCAAAATTATTCCTGTAATTTCTATTTTATTACAGAACTGTAGGGTATTTAAAATATTAACCCTTCTAAGCAAAAACAGAGTACTAATTTTATTCATTAACACAGTAAAAAATTCCAATAAAATATTTTACTATAAATCATTTAAATTATAGGATAACTTAAAATTAAATAACACTGTCAACATTTTTAAATGGAGACAAAATAGAAAATAGTGTAATTGCTCATAAGCCTTGTTAACCCAAAAATCCCCCACATAGCTCTCCATGGCCTACACCACCCAAGGACACCATCTCACAGCACCCATATCACTCCATTAGACCTTCCATTAGACCCCCACACCTCCAAAAGAGCCCAAGGATGAAGAAAAGGGCTAAAAACCCCAAAAAAGAGCCCAAAGTAGCCCCCTAGGAGCTAAAGCCCTCAAAAAGGGGCTAAAACCCTAAAAGGGGCTAAAGTTAGGGTGAAAGGGGCTAAAATCCCAAAAAAGGGGCTAAAGCTCTGATCAAGGGCTTAAAACCCTAAAACCCCTTGGAAAAGCTATAAAAGGAGGGTGGGGGTCACTCTCAAAACACTTCTCCCATTGCCTATTGTTATGCTACCCGTGGATGCTTTGAGTCCTTTGCCTCTCAAACCACCCACACTCCCTCTCCTCCATCTCCATTCTCATTGAGCCATTGCTCCCCAACCAAGAGAGGTGCTCCCATGAGCTAGGGCATTCTGGCCCATTTCCACCCAAGAGAAGGTATACCCAATGGTTTATTTATGTTTCTTAGTTTAATGTTATTTGCTTTCTAACTTTGTTTCCTAGTTACAGGTTTTGTTATTGACATTGTTTTGCAGGTTTTCCATTGTAGCTTAGGTTTATTTGCAGGTTTTAAGGAGGCGGAACCCTAACCCATTTTCTGTAGAGGGGTTCACCATAGCTTTGTTTTCTTCTTTCTACCATTAGATTTAGTTTACTGTTCTTGCTATTTGCTTTTTCTTCTTGTTTAGATTAGCTTAGCTTAGTATACTGTTTTGCTTCTATTATTTCCGTTTCATTTTTCTGCATTTACCATTAGCAGGAAACCTACCCTTGTGCCATATAGGCATAAGGGAGCCATTCTTTCCCCTGTAGCAGGGATAAATCCTTGCTACAGAACTAGCAACCATACCAGGTTGATCCCACGGGATCCTTGGTCCAAAATTTTAGTTTTTCAAGTTTTTTCAATTTTACCCTAGTTTTCAAAAAAAATCTTGTTAAATCTGTCTTAAATCCTGTTTATTTCCTATTTTAATTACTGTCGAAGCCTCTGCTAGGCAGAACCAAGTCAAATTGACCCCAGTACCAGTTACTGTCAACCAGATCTGACTCTTTCTCACCAAAAAACCCCATTCCAGAGCAGGGTGCTCATATCAGGGCAAAAGGTGAGACTGGGGCACACTTAATGGGAAAACAGGTGCGCCCAGGGCGAATTTAATCCGCAGTTAAGTGCGACTTTAGCCTAAAAAATCAAGTTGCGGCTGTTTCTGCATTCTGTGTGACCCCCTCGCTTATTTCTGAAAAAATCTCGTGCCCCCCTCACTGGATTTGGTCAGAAATGTGCGGCCTATCAAACAAAACTTTAATTTAAGATTAATAGACAGTAATTTTTAGTTTCAGAGGACTATTAGTGCGGCCCAGCCACCTCTGTCCACCATTGCAGGTCATTTTCAGTTTCTGCTTTTATTTTTTGTAAATTATTTCATGAACAATGTGTAAATGTTAAGTAAACCATTATGGTTTAATAAAATGAACCTAGTCTAACAACTTAAAAGTAACCATATTGTTTCCCCCTTCCTCCTCTACCCAGTCATCACCCTCCAGGGTATTCTAGGATATGACGAAGGGCAAGCTCGTATAGATCTAGGCGCTCCAGGATATTGTTCCAAACCACTAAAAACTAGGTGACCTAGAAGGTAGAGGGGGTAGAGAAGGAGGGCTTCTCACGACGCTAAGCGTCCTCCCTGTTGACCAACCTAGCATCTGGGAGGTGACCTAAGGATCTACGGATGGGCTTAGTCCCATTGTGTTGAGAGCCCAGCACCTTCTCTTGGTTGAAGAGGAATATCACTGTGAGGTAGACATCTAGTTAGGCCAGCAAACATTCAGGGTTAATCACTGTACTTGTTTACAATTTCTATTTATGATTGCATACACAACCATAATGATATGAACTCTACCATGATGAATTCATAAACCATATTGCAGCAACCAAATACCAGAAAAACAAGCAAAAAACTACACCATACCAAATAATTAACCCAACTCAGTTCATGACACTGAGTAAGCCTTAAAATTTACTAATTTACACTAATTCAAAACAACTCTGCAGTATTTGAGGACATAAGTCCCTGACTGCTTCAACTATGGGAAGTACTTGGGCTTTGCCCAAAAATTCATTGTGAGGAGTACCACAGCAACCCCAAAGTAGCTGGCTGCTGAGAGGAATTGCCAAGCGAAACGGGCAATGACCCCTTCCGATTGAGTAGAAACACCTGGCAGGAACAAGCCAAGCGCTATCTTCTAGCAGTCTTGGTGGCCGAGAGACCACCTTTAGCCAATAGGAAGCCACTGAAACCGGGGTCCAAATATAATACCCACCAGTTTCATACATAAAATCGAACACAATTGATCCCCCATGCTCTTCCTCACGCCTAAGAGGCGAACCACCACCATTCGGAACACTCGATCGACACCATCGAAGCCGCTCTAAGTGATCTCCCACACCATCAGAGGGCCACATAGCCTCTAATTCTGATTCAAACCTGTATTAGTCTGAACCAGACCTCCACACTGTGACATCTAGCCCCATGGCTAATACAAATCTGGATCCATTTTTCGGCCTAACCTTAGCAAGTGGACCCATGTCCACATCACAACCAGTTACCCACAACCTGGCAAGTGGCCCAAGCATAGTCATGCAAACTGTCATTAGCCAGCTACCACCACCTACAGTGACCAGTCAACCTGGCCCACTTACAACACATGGAGGCAGTGGCCCTTCTACACAAACTACCCCTCTTGCCACACAGGGGGCAGTGGACCATCCACCTACATTGCCCCTACTATCATACATGGGGGAAATATCCCCTCCACTCATACCGTCCCACCCACAACACTTGGGGGCATTGGCCCATCCACAATGGTGCCATCGCAAGCACCCCCAGCCGTGCAGATGCACTATATTCCTGCAAACCCCACCACCATCGTAGCCCCATCCCATATCAACTTGGGGTCAAACCTGCCCTTCATGGCTCGTCTGAACTTGCCTGACTTCGCTATATTAACAAATGACCCCATTCGCCACCAAGCTTTTTGGCCACCCATGCCAACTAAGCTACCATCAGACATCCCCAAGTTTGAAGGAAAAGACGGGGAATGTCCCCAAAACCACATAATGACATTCCATCTATGGTGCTCATCCAATAGCATTGTAGACGACTCCATCAAGTTGAGGCTATTCCAACACACCCTTATAGGTGTTGCGGCCAAATGGTACATTGAGTTGCCACAAGACAAGTACCCCGACTTCAACTCCCTAGCCTTCATGTTCCTACAGTATTTCCAACTCCCTGTCAGATATGATGAGGGGGTGGATATCTTGCTATCCTGCCATCAAAGCACTGCCACTCACATAACTGACCATAACCATGAGTGGCGGTGACGCCGTAGCCTATGCAAAATCCAACTGGACGACAGGATCTTCTTGGATTGGTTCCTTAAGACCTTGCTCCTGCCCATCGCAAAGGATGCCGCATCTGAACGTCCCCAATATGAAGAAGAGGCCATACTGAAGGCCCAGCAATTTGACTTGATCTACTCTCAGTCTGGATACCTGTACACTGTCATTCCAGATGCTCCCCATCCAAGTACCTCCTACTGCGACGCACTGGGGGCATCCCACACTGCAGATGGCATCATAGGGTCGGTCTCCCAATAGCCACAGCCTCGACCAACACCACCTGTCGTTGCACCACAACCAAGCAACACTGCTAGTGTTGCTTACCATAACCAAGCTCCAGAATACACAAGAATGATGTCCCAGTCCAGAGCAATAACTTCCTATGCACAACCTACACCACCGCAGTAGGCTCGGGCCATGGCTTGGCCAACATAGCAGTATGTGGGGCAAATTCCCACATTTGTGGCACCACCACCCCCACAAATCTACTATGAACCACTAGTACAACCTGTGCAAGCCCCCGCCCCCACTCCACCTTCTCCATTGGGACAAGTGTTCACACAACAAAACCATCCCAACTAGCCTACCCCCAACAATCAACAAGGGAAAGCTAGAAATAACCAGCCCCACAACCAAGGCAATAACCAACTGCAGGGAGGCGATCTACAACCCAACCCTCCCAACAATGTTGCGGAAAATCGACTAGCCCAAAACCCCCCACGACAAAACCCACCAAGACGCAATGCCCCGTTGCGCATAAACCAACCATGCACACTCTGTGATGTTTATGGACATTACACATTCGATTGTCCCCTCATGGCTCGCACTAAACAAGCCATTAAAAATGAGGCGCAATAAGTTTCCAACGCTACCAATCAAACCCAACCCAACCCAGCACCACAAGGACCTCCCCCCATGGTGCTTCAAAACCAACTACCATTCCAAGGATTGGTGGCAACCGCTCCCCCCCCAGGCCAATCCCAACGCTCCGGGGGCACCTCCCACGGCTGAAATAGGTGTTCACCACCTGCTAGCCATGACGACTGAAGAGGTCAACTTACAAACTAGATGAAATCAGTACGATACCACCACCAAACCTGCTAACTCATCAGCAGCATCCACATCTAAGATAGTCAACTTGCCTCTCCAATTGCCCCCGTTCCCACGCCCTCTCTAATTAGCTAGAGCTGCAGTCAGCTATATCATTGTGGATGATTTGGCCCAAATGCCAACCACCATGTCCTCTCTTGAGGTACTTAAAACATGCCCAATGCAGCGAAAGCCTTACTAGCCGCTCTAGGGGTAGTAGACCCCTCCGACTCCAATTTAATCACGTTTGACACAGAGAATGGAGAGCCGTGCATGCCCTCCACTGTCGCCTTCCAAATCTCGGTGTCCATCCAGAACTTGGTTGTGCACCGATGCATAGTGGATGAGGGGGCATCCACGTGCGTCATGTTTACCTTGGTTTGGCAGAAGCTTGTATCACCAATTCTATAACTGTCCTCCATGAATCTACGAGCTTATGATGGACATCCCACTAAAGCCCAAGGAATCCTCCCTCATGTCCCCATCATGTTAGTCAGGAAGATAGTCCTGATTGACATCGAATTTGTCAACGCTCAATTGGACTACAACCTCCTCCTCGGGAGGAGTTACATGTATGCCATGCAAGCAGTTGCATCAACTGTCTTCTGCCTCATGATGTTCCCCCATGAAGGGAATATTGTGATAGTTGACCATCTCACTTACCATGATATGCAAGGGTTAACAGTGCCTGCCAACGTTATCCCTACCATCACTACCATTAAGCTACAAGTGGCGACCACACACGCTAATGTCATCCCTACAACCAACACTATGGTTGAAAACACACCAGCATACCCACCATTGAATGTGGGCCCTGGGTTGTTTATCGATCCCACCATGACGACTCCTTTCCTATTTGTGTCACCACCACCAACACAAAAGAAAACCGCGGAATTGTGCATGGTCTCATCTAGCACCGCTGCACCCAAATAGCAACTGCAGTCGCAGCCCCAATGACAACCAAAACATCTTTCGCAACCGCAACACCAACAGCAGCCACAATGTCACCCATAGCAGCAACATTATGTGCAGCCGCAAACACAACCTCACCCCCACATGCAACTAGAAGGGAGTTATCTAGGCTCATCTCCAGTCCATACGATTCCCTTCCTCTTTCCCCCACCTGGTGTCATGAGCAAGCCGGTCATGGCCACCTTAAGCTTGCCTAACTTTACGTTGGGCATCCTAGTGTGGTAACTTGATCCACCAGCTCAACCAGCAATGCCCCAGGTTGTTTTAACCCCGGTGCAACCTATCGTGGTCAAGTCTCACCCTCCATCTAGTCTGCACAAGCCAACCACCGCACCTGCACCTGCACCGCCCCAACACAAAAGAGCCAAGGGCAAGAATACCAAAGCCACCGCAGAACCACGACAAGTCCCACCTTGTGCCGTCTGCGAACAACAAGGCCATCCAACTTACAATTGCCCTGAAATCCCAGTGATTCGTGTGCATCTGGATGCCATGGATATGAACAAAAACATCCCCATGGTTGAACTCCCAACCGCGCCAGTAGTAAGGAACAAGGCATTGAGGACAAACCATGCTTGTACCCTTTGTGTCTTGTATGGACATTACTCCCACCATTGCCAAGACTTACCTGAGTTTCGAATGGCTCTCACTGACCTCTATCACCATTCCCTTGAGTCTGAGATCACCTTGATCGAAGAAGTTCACCCCCCACCACCTTCTTCAGACACCATGTCCATTTACATGATGTCCAGTCCCACCGACCTGCTCATCTCCTCCTCCAATGATGTTCCATCAGACCTATCTCTTCGTTGCTCCCGCAATGATGAGGAGATACTTGAAGCTCTGACCACCACAAAATACCCATGGGATGACATGCACCATCTGCAGTTGCAGCTCCATCCGCAGTAGCAACCCCAGCCACAGCCACAACCTCAGTTGCAACCTTAACCTCAGTTACCAAGGAAAGATTGGGGTTCATTCCCGCTCAACATGATCCTTTTCCTTTTCATTTTCCTTTTCCCACCATCCAAGATCGTGAGTAAGTCCATCTTGGAAACCATCAATCTATAGGATTTCACACTGGGATATCCTGTGTGGCACGTTGAACCACCTACCCTACCTCTAAGGCCCCAGGATGTGTTGACTCATGTCCATCCAATTGAGATGATGTGGCACCTACCTCCAGGTCCATCAAAGACACCTCCTGTCTCCAGGCCTGCCCCTCTTCCTCCAACAGAGACTGGGGCAAGGCCACAAAAGCTACAACCAATACCACTTTCATGATATCTAGCACCAGTTTCCATTTCACCTTGTCGGCTGTGGAAGATCCACCTGGTCTATCTTGGCACCACTTATGCGATGACGAAGATATATGTAAAACCACCTTAGGTTTTACCCCATTCCCTTTAAACCATAGTATGGAATCAGTTCTTCCCATAAAAGACCAGATTCCATCACCCCGCCTTGCCAATGACCTTCGTCTTGGCAAGGGGGAATACCTCTTCATTGACTCTGATGGACAACTCTTGGAGAACCCCCACAATGGGCTCTAGTTCAAGAAATTTTACACTTAAACATCACCAATGAGTCGCTTTATTTTATTTTTCTTGTTTTTCACCACAAATTAGGGGGCAGCACCATCGGCTGCTAATCCAAAGTCACCCGGAACCGGTTTGAGACATCTCTCACACCTCTGGGCTCAAATTTTCATTTCCTGATGAGACCATTGTCTCATGTTTAATAAATCAATTTCGGGACCATTTCCCACAAGTCACCTCGATTTACAAACCATGACATGACGATGCAAGTGTCCATGGACCTGCACTTGCATCACATTTCCCAACCACAACTCATGTGAGTTTTCAAGCCGTCGCTTGTTAAGGACTGTAATTTTAGCTTTTATTTTGCATTTTTAACACATAGTTGTCTTTTCCATTCATCGGACCTTATACGGACCTCTGGACCACTGTCCACAAAACCATTTATTTTTCTTACATTAATTTGGCATATAAATTCCTTCGAACTTGTACTCATATTGCATGTGGTAAAGTTCATCCACCACAACACACACACATGCTCTCCTGACCTCTGTCCCAGAGCCACCTCGGTTTGCATGCCTCTGTTGCACCAACTCCTAGGCCTCTGCCGCAATCTATCCCATGCATGTATTGGTATGTTTGAGAGCCTTCTGCTCCGTCCATACTGCGTGGATGACCTTTGGATTTCTGTCCACTGTGCCAACATGGGGCACAGCTCGTGCCACCGCAGTCGGTTGACCACATTGGAGTTTCGTTTAAGCTCTTTTCTGACTCCTTAAAACAATGAAAATATTGCCGAGTGCAGCTGCTTCCTTTCCCACTCGCTAAAGTATATGGAAGGGCGTCTACATTGTCTCATTTATCTCCTTTTGCGGACCATGTAGACCATCAATTGAAAAGGACCTCCTTGGCACACTCAAGCCAATACTGTCCCCCTCTGCATAATTTTACGCTTTCTCAGGAAGAGGGGTCGCACTTTACAAAAAACCTCACCACCGGTTGTCGTTAAGCTCTTTTCCAGCCGTTTCAACAAGAAAAGATCACCGAGCAAACTTGGTTTCGTTCATGCTCATAAAAATATTTGAATGACCGTCCAGTCAGTATAGGTTTAACCTTTTTCGGCCTCATTGGACTACCAACGGTAAAGAAGTCTCTCATCCCCTCCAGGATGGGTGAGCTCTCCTATGTATACTTTTATCCTTTTTCAGGCACAGGAGACTATCAACGAAAAAGAGACCCCACTGGAGTCTTCTTTGTGCTTTCAGACTCTCTAAAATTTAAAACACCATCGAGCATTTACCTTATCGGGCTCACCAAAAATCCACGAGATCATACCACAACGGTGTCCCTAGACACCACCCCACAGTAAATAGTTTGGCAGCATTCCCACATTGGGTCACCTTTGTTCAGAGTACTCTACAATGTGTCTTCCTTGGATCCCATCAGTGGCAAAAGATCCACTTCCTCCAAGTATTTCCCATCTGCAATGGCATTCCCGGTATTACAGCTATGATCCCATTCCCTTGAGTCAAGTTTCATTTGCTTCCTGGTCTGCCCTACCGTCATACTCTGAACAAAGGAAGTTTGAGTCTCCC